>JBCNYG010000019.1:19501325-19511881 GCA_039654305.1 Porochilus rendahli
TAAGCCACTCTATTATGAACAGCTGTTCACCTGCGTATGCAGGTGAGTCTGACAATGGAATGGTTGCTTGTGTCAGATGGGCTTGTTTACACACACACACACACACACACACACACACACACCATTTTTTTCCCCCAAAGTTTCCAAAACAAACAAAATGATGCAAAAAATCCGAAGAGCAGCTGTTCTGTGGGCGTAAACAAGTTGTTGATGATAGCGTTGATGAGACTAGTTTTTGCCGACAGGGCGGTAAGGGTAACTCAAGTAAGCTCTAATCAAGGTGAGCAGAAAAGTATTTCAGAACGCACAACCTGTTGAATGTTGAATGTACTGTGCATGTTTTTGGACTGTTTGGAGGAAACCAACGCAAGTACTAGAACGTGCAAACTCCACACAGAAACGCTCCAAGCCCTGGAATCCCGGGACTTTCTTGCTGTGAGGCGAATGTGCTAACGACTGAAACTAATCCGTGAAAAAAGTTAGCTTTTGTTATTTTCATGTAGTATATACACACTTAGACAATTATTCACCTCAGGCTAGGTGAATATACACGTCGCTTAATCTAGAAATTAGCTTTTCTGCTTAACTCCTTAGGATATGTGGTATAACTGGCTGTTATGACTACTTTTTCTGTAAAACCTGACCTGTGTGACTTTACAGTTACTTTTTTTTTTTTAAATGTGCTAACACATTGGACCTAAATAATGCAAAAAACATAAAATCCAAGTAGAAAAAAGGTTGTTTTTCACAATGAAAAACACAAACATGTTGAACGAACCATTTTTATAACTTAGAATGCAGATTTAAATTGTAGATTTAAAAAATAACGTACAAATTTTACACTGATTTTCCAGGGTGTGTTACTCCTTATGTTGTCCACTTGATGGAAGCATTTACCTCCAGACTGCATTGTTCTTTTTTGCTGACATCACTCAGTGTAAACTGCTATAGCAGGAAGTTAAAAGTATTAAATTATTAATCATAACTCTGCCATGTAATCTAAAATCAGTCATGTGCTTTGGACATGCCGGTGCGTCCACCGACTTCTAAGGGATAAGTAACCCTCCCCCTCCCCCAACTGTAACTTTCCTAATTAAAAGAATCATAAGAGCTGAACTGAAAATGTCTGCATCTCTGTAGGTATTACCGGTTTGTCGAAGTGGAACTGCTTTGTAATGAAATCCCACAAAGCGGTCATGCTACGTAAAATAAAGGACACACTTATGCGGTTTGAAACCCGACACACTATGTTGTAATTCTGCTAATATTTATATTATCAGTGAGTCACATGTATTTTTGTGCATTGTAAATGAGCATTTATTTCTGAGAAAGTGGTTGATGTTTGTGGCCCCCATCATGTGTACGTTTAGTTCTACTGGAAGAAGTTTGTTACCTGTGGGGTTGTCAGGAGAAGACCAAGTGCTGTAGTACTTGGGAAGGTGCTGCTGTAGCTCAAGTAAGCATGGGTCACAGCAATCCTTGGTATAAACCTGAGCAAAAACACAAAATTGGACCAAAAACCAGTCAGATAGAGGGAATACAAAATGAGCCGTCGTGTAGTTGGACCTTTGCCAGAGCCAGTACTCTGTGTTACATAAATGAACTACGGTGGAAAACGAGGAAATCTCGATTGAAAACGCTGACTGCTTCAGAGCATGATGAAAATATTCAATCATCTACTAGCTAACAGCATCTGCCATTAGGAGGATGTGCTTCCGAGTTGTACTGTCAACATTTACACTCCAAAACTAATTCTGGGCTGACACACCAGCTGGTCTTCAGGAGTCAGTGAGAAATGGCAAGCCTCTAGAGTCCTCACTATATCTCCATGCTTATGAATATCACTGATGGCTTGAGACAAGCTTATAAACAGAAAGAGTTCTTATAAAGACTATTTTTCCTTTCTCTGTATAGTTAAACAGTCAGCCAAGAATATCTCCAAACATAACTTTTATATGAATAGAGTGCTATAAACACCAGTCAGGGAAATGAGGCAAAACTGACTTACAACAAATACAGTAACACGCAATTAGTGAGATTTTTTATTGTTATTGGTTTCAAAATGATCTTTTTCAACCTGTTGCTCTTCTGGGCAGAATAACAGGCTCTGTAAGGCTCTTTCCACTTCATGAAATATGGAATAAGCTGGCGCAGACACTCATCAAAAGCTCTTGGTCCTATCCTCCATGAAGAACACGTCCAAGTCTTTCATGTCTCTGTACGTGGATTTCCACTTCAGTTCAGACCACAGCTTACTTAATAGGCTTCAAATCTGGAAACGGACATGGCCAGGGTGAGATGGGCTGGCAAAGCCAACAAGGTTTTGGCTAAAATATCCTGGCAGAATCCAGAATGCCACCAATGCCAGGAAAACCCGGCCAAAGCTACAGCACGACTGATTATTTTGGATATTGGGACTTTCACTTTGTTCACAGGACATCCTTTTTTCCTCTTAATACTGAGATTCCAGTTAAGCTGACACTGACACTTTTGGAACGGTCTCATGAACAGCTTTTCTTCAAACAACACTTGGTGTTATGAAGACAGAATCAAATAATGTCATGATTTTGAAACCCTCAGGATCACCTAAAGTGTGTTAGTGATCTTTGCTCAGACTGAGTTTCTTCCATCACCTTCCTGTGGCCAGTTTCAAGCTCAGTTCTCAAATGTTCTAGTCTGCTGGAAATTTATTACAGCAATGACTGTTCTTGCTATCGATAAAATAATTAGGTGTCAAAATATGTGACAATATACCATTAAACACTGCTTACCATGCTATAGAACTGCATCTCTCTGGGTCCTCTGGGTGGAGGTTGGAGCTGCTTTAAGACCGTACCATCAGGATGCTGAAGTATACCTACAGTTCAATCCAACCACACATACAGTGTAAGACAACCACAAATATACACTACTCAACTTAGGAAGTCAACTTATTTCCCTTTTACTACATAGAGGGGGTATAATACAGAGTACTGGTTACATCAGACACATACATGACTCCCACAAGTCAAAAAAGCAAATTCCCTGAATTTCAATAAGCAGCTGAATTTCCATGATCAGTTATGAAGGAAAAAAAAAAAAAAAAAAAGACTTCTGTTGTGCTGAGCTGGAAAAAACAGCCAACGTGTTTTAAACCTATAAATGACCAGTTCCCACAGGTTTTTAGTACAAACCTTCATGTATTCACTGCTTAAACATACTGAAAGTATCCTGATGACCAGAGTAATACTGAATGGAAAATGTGACATAGATAAGCAGCACCTGAAATTTAAATACGCACATTAGGCTGGATAAAAAAAATATCCTGGTTTCTCATCAGCACCCACACCTTGGAATAGGGATCACATAAAAAATGTTTTTTTTAAACCATGATAAAAACTTAAGAAATTGACTCTGACAACATAAAAAGGACAAAGAAGGGAGTTCGGTGTTAGACGGTGCGATTGTGATTTTGAGATTGGTATAGCTCTGTTTGAATTACTTCTATTGTCTAAAGATCTCTGGAACTGCAAGGCTGCTGTTAAATAGACAACTGTTTAGAGCATCTAATACATGTTAAATGTAAAAGACTGCTCGTCTAGGGTGTATTGTAAAGCTTCAGTCACTTTATCTACATTATTTGGGCCTCGACACTCACCTCATTTCTCTATTTAAAAAAACCCCCAACAAAACGTATTCCACATTACAGTTTTCAAAACGTACTGATAAGAAACGGGGATTTTTTTTTTATTCAGCCTTAGGCTAACTGAATACACCGCCCATATGTGTGAAAGTGAGTCCGAATGATTGTTTGGCAACCTGTTCAGGATCTACCCTGCCTCTTGCCCGAATTCAGCTAGGATTGGCTCCAGATTCACCCCCACCTTAATGGATAAGCACTAGAAATAATGGATGGATTCTTAGCAAGTTGTTAAGAAAATCAGTTGGGAAGAGACTTCTGGTCCGGAGTGCCTGTTTGTGTTTGGATGTGCCTCCTGTCAATCATTTTATAGTCAATTTGCCAGGGAGAGACGTTTCACCAGCATTTACTCAAATGGAAAACCCACCTGAAACCTAATTTTGGGTGGGGTGTGGGGAAATACAAGCCTTGCTGTTTTACTGGATAGTCACTGGCTGCATAGGATTTGTGTCACCAGGTGCATGTCACTGCTTACATCACTGTTTGTCAGTGAAGGACATTTCTTTTTTCCCCCACTCAGAGAGGAAAAATGTCTCTGTGGATTTGTCCAACTAGGTTCAAAGTAATCATCTTGACCATGGCTTTAAATCAAAGTACAATACGAAAGTGCTTATTTATTACATAATATTTTAAGCGTACAGTGACGTCATTGACAGGAACTTGCCAGCCCCCCAGTGACATGCTGTAGACTTAATCCTCAGTATTCAGGAAGCAATATGGGGCAGTGATCCATACACCGTGATGCCCTGTGTATGGTTTATTCTGAACCAAACCTGTTACTTATCTGTTGATTAAAGCCTAGACCTATTCCAATACACGTCATCCAGTATCTCTTTGAGCGTGACTTACTGTGCGATCTGGTGGAACGGGTGGAAACAGAGCAATCGGGTTAATCAGTAGAAACTGACCTACTTTGTCCACGCCGTACTTGTGACCCGCGACCTGGTGCGAGAGCGGCACGCAGCCGAGAGGTCCCGCGCGCGTCCCCGCGTGCTGCTGCTGCTGCGCGCTCCTTTCCTTCACCCCCGTCCCACTGAGGCGCGTGCCCGGGCTCATGACGGCGGCGGCGCGCCCGAGCTCCAGCCTGCCCAGCGTTACCGACGAATCCATTATCCGGCGCAAATGACACTTTTCAGGGCAAAAAAAGAATAGAAAGCAGCACGACAGTCCGCTACATTACGACAGACGTGTCGCTTTTCAGTCTTCCAGCACCGGACGAATCCCAAACAGCCGTCGTTAAAGCGGTTGTCGTCCAGCTGCATGAAGCAGATGCCATCACTCACGCCTTTTTATATCCGCGCGGAGGAAGAGTATCAGTGCGTGACACAGGCGCTGGGATTCTCTCGTCACATCGTAGACCGTAAAGTGAAGATAAAGCCGGGCCACTTCCCACTTCCTCACTTCAGAGATGTTTACACCGCGCTGCTCCTCTAATTACTCCGAGATACACGGCCGGGGCAACAGCACAGCACCCCACCCGGAAAAACACATACGCACGCCATCCAATTTGTACCAGACTAAACACAAAGTCGTTTCAGGAGCACTAGTATTACTCATGCTCGCGCTGATTCTCATCCACATCAGCTCTTACTCTTCTTTGCTGCCTCCTCATCCCAGAAGACACGCCGTGCGCGTGACGTTACTGGTGACGTAGAGTCTCCAAAAAGGTCACAACACACAGCCGACAGGAGTATAAAGTATAGTTTTTTATTTATCAATTCAAAAAGATTGTTCACTTTTAACATTCTTATATCATAAAGTGTACCTCCTTCCAGGGACGTGATAGGTATTAGTTTAAATTTCCGCTTGTTTCTAAAGTACTTCCGGGTAACGAGCGATTTTATCATATTAAAAGTCACGTAGGCTCTCCAATCTCATTTATTTCATGTTCTGAGAGATCTAGACGTTTGGAGATACAATGCAATGTGGAGTACAGGACGCTTTACAATTTATATTTAAAACCTTAATTGTTGAAATACACCTTTACTGATTAAAAATATGTTGCTATATCAGTTTTTACTGTACACCTTTTTCTACGTCAACACTGTAAAGTCGTTACACAATCATGTTTTTTCCAGGAAGATGACTCAGAGGAAATGTCACCTGTGTATTAACAGCTTCAAGTTTCTCTCATTTTTCTAATGTGGCACAAAGTTTGAAAAAATTTTTTAAAGAATGACCTTATAATAATAATAACAACAATAATAATAACTACAGGATGTTTGTATCTGTTACTCTTCAACATTCAGGTTTAGGGAGAAGACAATATTGGCCTTGCCTACTGTAAGTCATATGCCCTGCTGTGGTACTTTTAATAACCAGATTGTGATGAAAACCAAAGCAAATCATTTTCATACTTGTAGGATAGCACCTGAAAGAATCAGTAATCTGCACAATTATGCTTCATGTCCCCTTTTCTTTTTCCCAGAACTGGAGTTTGTTGTCCTCACCTTGTTAAACTGGTCATATTATTTGCATTTTAAACACAGATAATGTTTTTAGAGCACACAATGTTTTACCCCATGTCGTTTTGCGCCAAGGTCCTACAGGAATTTAAAGCCACTGTATACACAATTTGCCTAAAATGAGTAAGCAACTGAGGAAGCCACTGCAATGGAAAATCTCTTATCATTTAATGATGATTGCAGGTTATTATCTGACATACAAACAGTTCAAAGTAGAGAATAACAAAATGCAACGTGACTTCCTGTGGGAAGACAAGTACAGACATTGACTTTTTTGTTGTTTTGTTTAGTTGTAAAGATATTTTCTGACATTTCATGCAAGAGATGAGCAAATTACTCCAGAAGCCAAATATTATGCACATGGTGCAGATTCATACTCCCAACCTTCTTGGTTTGAGGCAACAGTGCTCACCCCTGAGCCCTCATCATCATATTTAATTAATGGTAAACTAGGAGACTAGTTATACAAGTACACAAGTATTAAATTGAACTTCATTACAAACACACACAAAGATCATAACATTATTGTACATTTCATACTTTTATGTACCATGAATCTATCTATATATAACCATGTATGTCCAGTATTCCAGAGTATCTCTAGAATACTGGACACTTCCATCACAAGGCACGTCCACTTTCCTAGCTACGTGTAATTTATTCACCTACCAGGATGTTTTTAGAAGGTGGGAGAAAAGCAACATGATGTGAACATGTGAAACTCCACATGGACAGTGGTCAGGATATAACCAGAGGCGCTGGAGCTGTGATGCAGCAAAAAAACAAAAAAAAAAACAACAAAAAACACAAATCTTCTTACAGACGTCTAATAGAAAAGCTGGCACTATAATTACTGTGTATTAAAACACATATAGTTCAAGGAAGGTTTATTTTATCAGCTCACAGAGGCTCATCAAAACTGTTTAGCCAGAAGCCATGATGATCTGATTCATGATTCATTTGGAACAATATTGGGGTCTGGGACCTGTTTTGGGATCTGGTTACACTGACGAGGTAATGTAAACAATCACAGAACTCATAAAAACAGAGACACATCATTTTAAAACTAATTTTAATGAAAAATAAAACAAACCAAAAAAAAAAATCAAGTATAGCTGCATTTTAACTATACAATAAAAATATCTAAAGGAAATTGACTTGATAGAATAAGAAACATGTTCCCTCTGCTGGGGTAACTGCAGCTGTATGACGCCATGCCAATCTTAAATATGATACATAATACAATAGAGAAAAATGCAAAGTGCCCTACACTGCCTGAAGCGAGCGAGGGTGGAGGGGCAGAGCAAACACACATAATGAAGAACTGCTTCGTTTTTGTTCTGTGCAAAGCACTCTCCCCCTCTGAAATACTACTTCAGCTATTCTTATTGGTCGTTGCAGGTGGTACATGTTACCAGTATAATGTGTTTAATAATATAACCTAAGTACTTTTTCTTTTTTTAGATACAAGAATTGACAGTGATCTTTGACTTAGAAATGTCCAAGTCTTCACATTGCATATTTTTGGGTCCAGTCTCTTGCTACTCTGTTGTACCTGTCAAAATAAAAATAAAAAATCAACACCACCACAATAATAAGAAGTCTTTCAATAATAATAAGCCTCTTAGTCACAATGACACATGTATGCCTGGTATGACTTATTGTGCAACAGGTTAGTTCACTCAGACAGAAAAAAAAACTCTTAACATAGCAACTTAAAAAGGCTCTAGGGGAAACACTTATAGGTGTTGGGGAACACCAAAGAGACCCAGCTTAGAAGGCTAGAATTATTAATAATCATTCTTCCCACATTAGAGAATACAATTACGCTCGCTGAGCAGTTTATTTGGAACACCAATACAGTGATACACTCCTTTTGTTTCCGGTTCTTTCAGTCATTTATTCCACAGAAAGTAGGAAGCATACCTTTAAGGTTCTGGTCCATGTTGGAGTGATTTCCTCATAAAATTCCTACAGATTTTTCGTTTGTACTCTTTCATGTTGTGAATTCAACATTCCAGCACATTTCCAAAAGTGTTCTACTAGATTCAGAGCTGGTGACTGAGAAGACCACTAGAAAACAGTGAACCCACTATCATGTTCATGAAACCACTGAGAGCTGCCTTCTTCTCTGTAACACTGCGTACCTTCATGCTAGAATTGGCAAAAAGAAGATTCATTAATTTGCCGAACTGCTCGATCCAACTACAGCCGACTCTGGATGAAGGTGAGGTACATCTGAACAGTTCACCAGTCCATTGCAGGACCAACACAATCCCAACCATCCACACTCTGTGCATGTCTTCTGACTATGGGATGAAACCAGTGTACCTGAAGGAAACCCACACAACCACAGGGAGAATGTGCAAACTCTTTACAGAAATGCCCTCACCAAGCCCCGGACTCGAACCAGGACAAGAAATTAGCTAGATTGTGAATTGTAAACTGTGGCCATGAAGGGATACACATGGTCATCAGCAATACTCAGATAGGGTGTGGCATTGGTATTACCAGGCAGTAAACTGTGCTAAGAAAGCATTCCCAACACTAATTGTCCACCTCCACCAGACTGGACTTTTGGTACAAGGTGGGCTTCCTCCAAAAATTCATGCTTTTGAGGCCAAATTCTGATCCTAGCAAATTTGAGACTGGGCAATGTGTTTCCAATCTTCAACTGTTCAGTTTTCTGTTCTTGGCGGACAGAAGTGAAACCTGATGTGGCATTCCAATGTTGTAAGCCATCCACCTCAAGTTGTGACATCTTACACATTCTGAGGTTCGTTTCTGCTCACCATCACAATCACTCAGGACCTCAAGTGGGAAATGAACCTCAGCTACCTTACAACGGAGCACAGCAGAGGCTGTACTTCCTGTGGCAGTCAAACAGGTTCGATCTGCCAAAGACAGTGATGGTGCACTTCTCCATCACCATTGTTTAATCCATCTACACCTCCACCATCACTGTCTGGTACGCTGTTGCCACTGTCAAGGACAAGAACAGACTGCAGTGTGTCATTTGCTGTACCAGGAAGGTGATCTGCTGCAAACTTCTTCCTACCAGGATCATAAGGAAAGCAAGAAAGTGGAAACCTCTTCCACCAACATTTTGGGACACTCCCCTGTGGCAGGAGGCTTAGGTCCATCAGGACTAAATCCTCACACTACATGAACTGCTGCTTTTGTATTGCACATGGCCTCATCAACAAGGCAAGGATATGTTTTTATATTGCACATCCCTGCACATACTGTACAACTAAATAACACATTGCAAATATTCTTAAATCTCTTTTTCTTTATTATATGAATACATTCCTTGTATGTTAGAATGTACATAGCAATAATCCTTATTTTGATTATTGTACAGAGCAATTACATACGGTAGTTCTATCACCTTTCTGTCAGCTCAAACCAGGGTGGAGAGAACTCTGTTGACCTCTCTCAACAACAGGGTGTTTCCATCCACAAAATTAGCCAATGAGTACATGTTTTTTCCTTCATTGCATTATTCTGAGTAACCTCTCAAGACTGCTGTGAGTAAAAATCCCAGGAGACCTTCACTTAAAGAAACACTCAAACCAGCCCGTCTGGCACCGACAATCATGCCATGGTGAAAAAGCTGTTCCTAATAAAGTGCTCAGTGTGTATATTCAAAATTATTTAATGAGCTTATAGGGGATAATATTAAGAACATATTTTGTACAAATTACACACTTACTTTTCTTTGTCTGATTTGTAGATGTTTGCTATGTCTGGAACTAAAGGGTCATCGGGGTTAGGGTCACACAGCAAGGAACATATGGACAATAGAACTGGAAAAAAAAGAGAAACGTTTGATACAATATACTGTACATGTATAAATGTATGTAAAGAATAAACATAAAGGGCTGTGCTGTTAAAAGAAAAGAAAGTCAACAACAGAGTCTTGACCCAGTGCATAGCAGGCACATTCACTTGACAGATTTCCAACAATTGCCATTATTAAACTTATTTATGAATATTGTGCTTTTTAACCATGTATAATTACATTTATCATTGTTAAATCTCTCTCTCACACACAAACACAGGTTTTCAAATTAAAACTGGTTACTGAGTAACCGGAAAGTGCAACATCCTCTGTAGTCTGAAGACTTCCTGTTTGAGACTACTTACTGAATGGTACAAAGTGCTGACCCAGGACACTCCTTCCATTAATATAACTTATTCTAGACATACCCACTGGATATGAGCAATCACTAGTTCTGATTGGCTAATCCACTACTAGATCATTACCCTATATGGGCAGCTTTACAGTCATAGGCAAGTTTTGTCTCATTTTAATAAAATTCTATATCAGACACTGTGAACTTTTATTATGTGGGGGTTAAAATATTATTTTCTGTATACATGACACTACAATGTTTATTGCGTGCACA
>JBCNYG010000019.1:19528473-19540893 GCA_039654305.1 Porochilus rendahli
GTGTGTGTGTGTGTGTGTGTGTGTGTGTGTGTGTGTGTGTGAGAGAGAGAGAGAGAGAGAGAGAGAGAGAGAGAGTGTGTGTGAGAGAGAGAGAGAGTGAGTGAGAGAGCAGTGTTTGAGTTGTTACTTGTTGCATGAAGAGAATTATTTAATATAATTGTGTGTATGTGAGTGATTGAGTTGTTACTTGCATGTTTCAGGAAGATACATATTAGGTGTGTGTATAAAATATCTCCGTTTGCAGGTGCTCTTGTGTTGCTCCAACATTAAAAAGCTTCAGCACTACAGCTGGTGGTCCACCAAAAAGACCCCTGACTGCATACTTGCGGTATGTGAAGGAGCAGCAGCCCATTGTGGTCAAACAGAATCCAGGTGTGATTACTGCATGTTTCAAAAGATTTACCCAGGATAAGATTTACAAAGGAAAGTAGGCAGTGACTGCTCAAAATGTCACTAGAGACATCTGGGGACATATTTTTACAGAATCAGCATGATCTTAATTTTACATGTTAAAATGGGTTAAATGAGAAAAAATAGCTTTTCTGTAGACTCATAGGCCCTGTTAGGAAAGGATTAGTTTAATGGAGGGGTCTTGGTGATTTACTCCAGCCTGCTCATGTGTAACTTGGGTCTATCATTTTAATCCTGCAGATATCAGAGTGGTGGACGTTGTCCGAAGGATAGCACAGCAGTGGAGGACCCTTACACCAGAAGAAAAACAGGTAAGTCTGTTATTTTTTGTTTGTTTGGTTGGGTTAGTTATTATTATTTTTTGGATAGAAACTGAAGAAATGATTCTCTTTCAGCCATTTGAAGAGGCATCCATCACAGCCAGGAATCAGTACAAAATTGACTTAAAGGCGTATCAGTCTCAGCTGACACCTGCCCAGTCTGCAGCTATCGCAGAAGAGAAAAGACAGAAGCTTGCAAAAAGAAGAGCACTCAGGAAGAAAAGGGTGAGCGAAGGCTCGTCAGTAACGCTTACTATGATTGCATCAGCTGAAATTTACTTACAAAAATAAGATAATTTCAGCGTTTGGCAGACGCCCTTATCCAGAGCGACTTACATTTTTATACAACTGAGCAACTGAGGGTTAAGAACCTACAGAATTCTGTAGGTTCTGCAGAAATCGCACATAACACATGAATGGTGACCCATGTAACACCACCTACCCACCCATCTGGTTAGGCCCTCTTCCATATATGGTAAAGGTCACTGGCTCACATCTTTCAGTTCTTCCTGATAGGGAAACACTTGTTTATTTAATAAAAAATATTGTCAATGTTTAAAGGAAAGTTAAAGCACCCACGTCTGAGAAAAACACCTGCATCCTTTTTATTCAGTTTATCAGCTAATTCTAGAAAGTTTTCTTCACTGATTACCTTTAGTTAAGAACTTTGCACTGAAGGCAAGGTGCTGAATAGTCGCTGAGATGAAACGTCAGCAGGTGATCAATATGTTTTTCTGCAGTGCCCTGACGAGCTGTCCGGGGTGTACTCTGCCCTCGCCCAGAGTCGGCTGAGATGGGCACTAGCCTCCCTGCGAGCCCAATTAGGATTAAGTGGTTCAGAACATGAATGAATTAATGAATAAAGTTGTTTTGTTGTTCTTGTAGGAACTGAACAGTCTCGGCAAACCCAAACGGCCCAGATCAGCCTTCAACATTTTTATGGCAGAGCATTTTGATGAAGCACAAGGCAGCACTATGGCGGTAACGAGCTTTCTGTGGCTGTGATATCTATCAGAATACATCCTTAAAGGAACAGTGCAGCTTTTCCATAACACAAATGTAACATGCAACAAAGGTATTTATGGGATTGTGTTATTTAAAAATATACTTTCTTCCAGGGCAAAATGAAGTATCTGTTTGAGAGCTGGAAGAGTCTGTCATTGTCACAGAAACATGCAAGTCCTATTTCATCACAATTATTTTATCTGAGGTTTTGTAAGTTGATATGTTAAGCTGCCCGGTTGATGATTTCTATGTTTGTGTTTTTGTGCGTTTAACAGATATATATGCAGCTAGCAGAGGATGACAAAGTACGTTATAAAAATGAGATGAAGGCATGGGAGGACCACATGACTGAACTGGGAAGGGAGGATCTCGTTCGACGGAAGGAGGCAAGACGTAAGAAGGCAGCAACTAAAAATGGAAAAAAGAAATCGCGAGTGAAAGTGTTAAAGGCTAAAGCACCTGCCAAGAAAACAGTGGGGAAAAAGACTGCTGATACTGCAAAAAATACACCAACTAGTGCTAAGAAGTGAGTGAATGCTGTGTGTATTAATAAGGTATTTGTCCTTAAAAAAGGTGCCCTTAATAAAGGCACTCTGAAAGGACATACATTTCCCTGATTAGTGCTGCAGTTTATGGTGTAAACAGCAGTACGCATTTGGAACTGTGACAAACCATTAAAGGCCAGTTTGGTGTTAAGATTTTGCTTAAACAGCTGTTGCACATCAGGTGTAGGCAAGGCAAGTGTTTATACGACTACTGTGTTTATTTTTGTTTATTATGAAGTTAACATTAACTGCAATACTTAGTTTTTTTATGCGCTGTTGAACACTTGTATTTGTGTATTAGGCTTAGAAATCCCGGCAACACCTTTTGTATCAGCTCTTACAAATAATAATAAAAAACATGCAATAATATCTACATTTTTAATTAAAGCAACAAGAAATGTCTATACAATACAGTGTAATCTAAATTCAAACAGGTAACAGATAGAAAATGAACACTGTCCACTGTTAAACTATAAAAATAGAAAACAATTCTGAATATTTTACTGGGTACTTAGGTCTGCCATAACATAATGAACACAGGTGAAGTGAATAATATTGATTATCTCGCTACAGTAGCACCTGCAGTGGAGTGGGATGTATTAGGCAGAAAGTGAACAGCCAGTTCTTGAAACTGATGTGTTGCAAGCAGGAAAAACGGTGTGTTTCTGGTATGCAGTGGTAGGTATCTACTAAAGGTGGTCCAAGGAAGGACAACCAGACAACTGGCAAGAGTGTCATGGGTGCCCAAGGCTCACTGGGAGTGAAGGCTAGTATGTCTGGTCTAATCCCACAGATGAGCTACTGTAGCATAACCTGCTGACACTGTTAACACTATGATAGAAAGGAATCAGAGAACACAGAGCAATGCAGCTTGCTGTGTATACAGCTGCAGATCAGTCAGGTGGTGATAATGTTATGGCTGATTCGTGTATACAATAATACAAATAAATTAAAAATCAAAGGAATTTTGATGCTTTCTGAACCTGACCAAACATATTTTTAAAAATCTAGAAGGTAAAATCAAAGGTAAGGAATAAAACGTGAGAGGGTATGTCACAATGCATCCACATGTACATGCATAAAAACCTTCAGTGGTGTTTGAAAGCTTTGGAAGAATTTTTTACCTAAAACAACATCAGATTTTCACACAAGTCCTAAAAGTAGATAAAGAGAACCCAGATAAATAAATGAGACAAAAAATGCACTGTAGTCATTTATTTATTGAGGTGAATGATCCAGTATTATATATTTTATATATCTGTGAGTAGCAGAAACTAAACATTTCTGGTAACGGTTGATTAGTCCTTCACATCAGATTGGAGGAACTTTAGCCCATTCCTCCATAAAGCACAGCTGCAACTCTGGGATGCTGGTGGGTTTTCTCGCATGAACCGCTCGCTTCAGGTCCTTCCACAACATCTTAAGACTTTGACTTGGCCATTCCAAAACATCTATTCATCTTTAACCATTCTTTGGTAGAATTACTTGTGTGCTTTAGATTGTTGTCTTGCTGTATGACCCACTTTCTCTTGAGATTCGGTTCCTGTACAGATGTCCGGTCATTTCGTATTTGCTGGTATAATTTTAGAATTCATTGTTCATCAATGATGGCAAACCGTCTTGGCCTAGATGCAGCAAAACTGGCCCAAACCATGATATGAACACCACCATGTTTCACAGATGGGATATGGTTTTTATGCTGGAATTCAGTGTTTTCTTTTCTCCAAACATAACGTTTCTCATTCAAACCAAAAATCTATTTTCATCTCATCTGTCCAAAGACACTTTTCCAATAGCTTTCTGGCTTGTCTATGTTATCTTTAGTAAACTGCAGATGAGCAGCAATGTTTTTTTTTTTTGGGAAAGCAGTGTCTTTCTCTTAGCAACCCTGCCATGCACACCATAGTTGTTCAGTGTTCTTCTGATGGTGGAGTCATGAACATTAACATTAGCCAATGCGAGAGGCCTTCAGTTGCTCAGAAGTTACCCTGGGGTCCTTTGTGACCTTGCTGACTATTACATGCCTTGCTCTTGGAGTGATGTTAGTTGGTCAACCACTCCTGGGGAGGGTAACAATGGTCTTAAATTTCCTCCATTTGTACACAAACTTTCTTACTGTGGATTGGTAGAGTCGAAACTCTTTAGAGATAGCTTTGTAACCTTTCCCAGCCTGATGAGCATCAATGACCCTTTTTCTGAGACCCTCAGAAATCTCTTTTGTTTGCGCCATGATACTCTTCCACAAACGTGTTGACACTTTGATACATTTTTTTGATCTTTAAATCAAACACGGCACCCACTCATCCCATTGATTATAAACACCTCAAATTACCTGCTAATCCTAGAGGTTCACAAACTTTGGCCGCTCACAGATATGTAACATTAGATAATTTTCCTCAAGTTTTTGTCCCATTTATTTAACAGGGTTCACTTTATCAACTTTTAGCAATTGTGTGAAAATCTGAGGTCATATTTATGTAAAATGTATGTAAAAAGTTCTTGAGGGTTGACAAACGTTCATGCACCTCTGTAGTTTTGCAGTTCAATCTTGGGAAGTTAATACACATGTATTTTCCTACGAAGGATGCATGTATGTGTAAAGTGTAACACATCGCCATAGGAGAGTCACCAGTCTTCACGGCTTTTTTCAGATTTTTGTGCAAGTATGTTCCTTCATCTATAATGTATCTGTCACCAAAATGTTATACTGTCGAACAACCTATAAAGCTCAAATCATGTTTAAAGAAGAAGCTGAAAGAGGAAGCTGGAAAACAGTCTTGGTGGACAGGCTGCATGCAGTCAAAAGCATACTAATCAAGAAGGACTTTCTGTGTTTGTTGGACATTCAAATGCAATCACACAAGAACAGCCCATGGCTGATCACATGCCATGTGGGGAAAAATGACGATGATGATTTTGTAGGCCACATAAATGTGTGCTATGCATTAATTTCTATTCACACATCAAACTTTACAGCTGATTTTAAAGATGATGTCAAGATATTTTTGTTCATTTCTCTGGATTGGCTTCAACAAATTTCAGAAAATATCAGAGGAACAACATGATGTCGAGGATCTATTAGTCTCACTCATCTAATTAGTCAACGGATGGACTGAGAAGCTGAGCCAATTTTGTTTTTAACTGAAGTGCAGCGTTTAAAAATAGCCATAATTACCTAAAATATTACATAATTTTCAGTTAAATGTGATTTTTTTAGAATGACAAACATTTCCAAAGAGTGGAATACAAAATCCATTTTCACAGTTATATACATGACCTTTAATCAATTTAAAACGATTGCAGAGATCGAGTTTCTCTCACAACCCTATTAAGAGTCAAGTGACCCTGTGTGTGGTCATAATCTAATCTCTAGTTTGGGAAGCTCTGTCTTCTGTCCCCTACTATAAAAGGGAGTCTAGGTTAATGCATGGCATATAAATACTGTAGACATGAGTAAAGTTGAAATGAACTATTTTCCTTTTCCTCAGGAAATTGATTATTTTCTAGTCACCTGATGAGCTCAAATCAAGATGCTGACGTGAACAATAGAATACAACATTCAAAACATCCGACAGGTCTATAACACGGCACCCCGTCTGTGTAATGCATACAGAGAGCACTTCACGGAGCAGTTCATCCATGATCCTTACACACGTCTTCTGCTCACTTTATTTCCCAGACGATCTGGAAAGCTTACCCTGTCTTAATAGTACTTAAGTGTGACTGGATGTGTGAGGAACCCTTGACCCCTTTTAGGAGAGCCTCAAAGTCAGGGGAACACACCAACTTGTGTTTGACATCCCCAAGCACCGTCATGTCTCCAGTCAGACCTTCTGTGAGCCGCACACACACGAGTTGCTGTGAAAATACACACATACGGGTTCATACTGTAAGGGCCTCTCTAATTCTTCCAGAATACACACCTTGATAATGCGCATCATTGCCTGTGCTCACCTGTAGAAAAGAAAAGGCTGCTCCTTCTGACATGTCCAGTGTAATGTCTCTTATGACAATCTGAACTTTGCCAGATTTCCTAATTTGCACTTTTCCTATGAATCCTTCTGTCAAGTCTGACAGCACAGGCATAGCCTCTTTCTCCCCTGGGTCCTAAAGCATGGAAAACAACGTTCTGAGTGTGAAAACTAGCAGACCGAATGCAGATGGAGAGAAATAATCTTCAATACTGACTTACTTGTGTTTTGATATGAGATGTGCGCTTGTCTTCAGGAACACATTTGTTCACTGACTTCTCACTTTTTGGAGCTTTTTTGAGGACAGGAATGGTATCAGGAAGCTGAATGAATAAAAGCTCTTCCTTCTCCGATATGCTCAACTGCTGGAAAAGATCTTTGACGCTAGGAGACTGAGTTGTTCCTGATGTCAAGGAAGAGTGACCATGTGGCATTTCTTTTACTGTGAAAACAATGTTATATGTGACGTTATACAGGGTTGGGAGGGGTATTTTAAAAGTAATCCGGTACAATTTGTAATTACTTGTAAAATATATAGAGTAATGTAATCCAAGTACCACAGTGAAAAAAGTAATGTAACAGGATTATGTTTAGATTACTTTTAATTACTTCTACAGCTAATAAGCAAATACATACAGGAGAGTATAAAAGTGGGTGGCATAGTGGTTAGCACAGTGGCCTCACAGCAAGAAGGTCCTGTGTTCGAATCCTGGGCTGGGGTGTTTCTGTGTGGAGTTTGCATGTTCTTCCTGTTTGTGTGTGGGTTTCCTCCAGATACTCTGGTTTCATCCCACAGTCCAAAGACATGCACATTAGGCTAACTGAATGTTCCATACTGCGTGTGAATGGCTGTGTGTACATGTTGGCCGTGCAATGGTCTGACGAGCTGTTTAGGTTATACCCTGCGTTTGCCCAGTTTTAGCTGAGATGGGCTCCAGCCTCTCTGTGACCCGAACAGGGTTAAGTGGTTCAGCAAATGAATGAGTGAATGAAAGAATGAGTAATAGTAAAAGTGACATTGTCTGCTTTGAATGAAAAGCCCCTTTCAGCAAAAGTATTGTTGTTGACATCCAAAATAAGATTTCCTCCCTCTTTAAAGTTAAAACTAGAGTGAATGATTATATCTAGATAATTGAATAAAATAATGGAAAAAAAGATCATTGCTTTGTTGTAGACAAATTCACCCATAAATCATGTTGATTGTTGATTAATTTCCAATTATATGCATCAGCAAAGATATTAGACATACCAAATATACATCACCAGGACATTATGTTTATTATGTTTGATCCAGATTAAAGCAACTATTACACTACTAAGTGTATACAAAGTGTGTGATTTATAGTTTATTTGGCTAACTGACAATATACTTTTTGGCATAGCCAGTCAAAAATATTTTTCAGTAGGAATTATGCCTTGGGCATAGAAATTTTCTTTTTCTTTAAGATCAAGGAAATTAAATTTTCTTTAAAAAAATAAAATAAAAAAATAAAGAACAGTCAGGTGGTGGTAATGTTATGGCTGATCTATGTATAAACCATATCATTTGCATTTGTTGAAAGGACATCAATGATGTTTTTATGAAGGATTCTGAAATTACAAGATTTTGACGTCTCCGTAGCCAAGAAGTCGAGTGACTGATGCAGTGGAAGTCTTATTGGTGCCTGCTTGGGATCATTTTTCAGGCCAGGGTCATCTATGAACTATGGAAAAAAGGTATTAGAGAGGATTTAAAAAACAATTCTTAAACTGGATCTTTACTGAATTAAGTGAAAATGATTACATCATCTCGTTGAAGCTTTTCTAAAATCCCATAATCGTCCTCCTCAGGAACGTTCTTCTCCTTTTTAATACTCCTTGTAAGAATTGAAGGATCATGCTCTCTAAGATTTGTGGTGCCCCAACTCCCTGCAAAAATAAAAGTGCGTCTGTTACTATCACTGATGAAATCCTGTTAGAGCACTCGGGCTGATCTTTGCTGAGGAATTATGATGTGCTTTACCTGGTTTCCTGAAGGAGTCTGCAGGACCCTGTTCAAAAATAGAATGTGACTGAATAGTCTGGGGTCTTTCTCTTTGCCTCCGCTCTCGCTGCTTGTTTTCCCTTTCTCTTCTCTCCTTCTTCGGTGCAGTCCGTGGCTCCTCCTTTAACCTGAAGAAAACAAAGCTTCAGTCTGACATGCTGAATTAAACATGGCACAGAATTAATAATCATTTGGATACTTACTCGTCTTTGCTTTTACGGATTGAGTGAACGTTTGGTACAAAGGTTTTCTGCTGGAACACGAACATTGTTCAAGTCAACATTTGAAATATTTCTACACACAAAAAGGTCACACACATCAATATTTTGTTAGACCGCCTTTAGCCTTGATTACAGCTTGTAATCACTATTGCATTGTTTCAACAAACTTGGGTTACATCACAACATTTATTTCCATTCAGAGTTGGGTACATTTTTCACAGACATCTTGAACTGATAATGGGAAAACCGAACCAACCTATAAAGTCTTCTCTAGCACATCCCAAAGATTTTCATAGGGTTACGGTCAGGAGTCTGTGGTGCCAGTTCATGTGTGAAAATGATTCCCCATGCTCCCTCAGCCACTCTCAGTATTTGATCCAAAATTTTGCATCCATGTAATCAGGGAAGAAAAAGTTCATTGACGGTATAACCTGGTCATTCCGCTCATCAGCCGACTTCATTTTATTGCCAAATAATGTTGCTGAGCCTCGACCTGACCAGCTGAATCAACAATGCCAAGGTAATTATGTGCCATACGGCTAAATGCGGTCCAACATTTTTTTGGTCCTTTTTTGATTTTTTTACTTTTTGTAAGCAAATGGTCATCATATTAAATATTGACTTATCATTTATCACTGTATACTGCTCTCTCCCCCTCCCCGTCCCCCGTATATTTAATAAGGAAACATTAATTTATGTTTTTTTGACTGCATATTTGCTCTACAGCATTTTTAACATAAAGGTAGAACAATGTATTGATTGTGTATGAACAAGTGGTTGTGTGTGTGACCTTTTTAAATCCCCCGAGTGTCAGGTCTCTGGAGCGTAGGGAAGTAAGTCTGCCTGGGGGTGGAGGATTCAATAACGTGCGTCCTGCCAGTCCTTTTCCCAGAGAGAAAGATGGACGCAGAGTACCGGATGAACTGGCCCCAGGTTCTCTGTCACCACCTTCTGCCATTCTGTAAAATGTTCAAAAGTGCATCAAAATCCCTGTTCTGACCAGAGTACTTAGCTACTACATGGTATTGTGGAGATAATTGCGAGATAATAATAGGAACGTTAATCAGTTATATCCCACCAATCTAGACCTATCATCAAACAGTGCGATCCGAGCTTTTATAAAAAATGTGCCGGCAATGAAAACTTTATCTTGTCCTGTCCCATATGACCTTTGCTTATTTTCCTGATCGCTAATTAAATGTGTACAAAGATGTTAGGAAGAAAAAGTGATACCTGGAAGGTTGTACAAGAGATCGTTGTTGCCTCAGACCTGATGTACCAAATCCAACTAGCTTTAATTTACACTTTGCTAAAAATCTGCTGTACAATGTACACGCCCCCATGACGACACTCACACTCGCAGCATACCCACAACAGAAACTAGAAGCACCTTGTCACTTCCTATGGTGAGCAGCTGCTAATGCTTCCACCTAGAGCTGTTATATAGAACTCTTAATTCAATGCCACACTCTCTAGTTCCTGCTGTCTTGTTTCACTTGCTAAAGAAATCTGATTGAACAGTTATGTATAATTTTAGGCACTGCCTAAAGGCAGAGCTCCTGGTAGATACTGTATCTCTATTGCTGGGTGTTGTTGTTGAGGCTGTTGTTATAAGAGTAGCGCAGCTCCTCTAAGTGCTGAATCAACTTCAGCCCTGGATGAAATAAATAAGTTTCCCCAACACTTCTCAAATTCATTCTGGGGCAAAAAAAAGGTTAACACTGAGTTTCACTTTGACCACCTTTTACTAGCTGATTTCTGCATTCATTTGTGCTCCCGTATTTTTAATTTAATTATGCGTTTGACAAGTTCATGTTCTGGGTTGCCGTTAATGTTCTGGGTTTTTTTTTTGTTACTCGATGTACATTTGTCTGTCTACCTGAGTTAGATTTTTTTAATAGGAAATCTGTGAGTCTGAGCAGTGGTGTATGAGCCTGTGTTTTATTTAATTTTTGGGGGGGTCTCAGTTTTATTGTTGTGTGAGTCTGTGCAATGATGAAGGAGCCTGTATTTTTGGGGTTTCCGTTTAATTATTGCGCAAGCTCTACATAATTGCCAATCATGTGTGAGTGATACCCAACAGCCAATCAGTATCAAGTCAGAGATGCACTACCGACCTAGGACAACCATCAAAGTTGTTTTCTAAACCCATGTGGCTCCACTCAGAGCTCTGTTAAAAATGCCATGCCAAATAATTTTTTTTATACCTATACTCCTGACCTCTTTATACCCATATGTAAACCTTCCCCAAACTGTTGGCACATCATTGTGTAGAATGTTTTTGTATACTGTGGCATTATTTCCATTTCCCGTCACTGGAAGAAAGATGACAGGTGCCTTTTGAGAACAGGCCCATGTAGAGGTTTAAAGTCATTACACTTTGCATTTAAAGGTTACCTGTACAGATTTTACAGGTTTTATCAAAGTGGTGGTGAATTTCTTGCAGTAGCCATCCGTCATCATAGCCATCAGTGGATCTTACTTTTCCACTATCAAGCCATACCATGACCACTTCTACTGACACATCTGGGGCTTGATCATACCACTTCGTGGCAACTCTGCTACCAGAAGCCCAAGGTTTGTAGCCTGACACTTACCCAATGGCCAAACAAGGTGCAAGATGTTCTTACTCCACCTGCACTGTGCATCGTGGTATTTCTATCTAGCCCTGACACAACAGTGGAATCGTGGCTCATATTTACATAGAGCTCACTTTGTGCACAGTGGCACTATCATGCTGGAAAAGTTTTTGGCCTCTTACAGCATTTTCCACTATGATGCTGGTGCCTAATCTAGAAATTTGCACGAGAGCACAATTTTCATCACACACAGAGATACATAACGGCCATTTTAATGTGCGGTAGCTGGAGTGTGACTATCCGTGTTAACTACTGTGTCTGGTCTTATATTCGACAGGAGGAAACTATAATCACTTTTTGAATGTACACACTGACGCACTAAAGTCCACTCTATACTGTAGTTACCGCGCAAGTGTTGACAGTGGGCGTTACTTTCCAGTCTGAGTCCCGAATGCAGTCATCTTCCCTCAACCAGTTCCCTACACAGGCGATGACAGAATGGCATCTCCACTCGATGTAGTGCCACCGAGAGCCACCGAGGAGCCGTTGGGGATTTGAAACTGTGCTCCAGCCTTCTGGTTAGCAAAAGGCTATAAGAGCCCACTAAATTAAAACACTGACGCTTGCTTGGTCGCGTAAACAAGTAAACCGAACAAAATTAAGGACCCACACTCTAGGGTGCGTTTTGTTATAACTAAAATAATATCAAGAGCGCAAGACTTACGTGTTTGTTGCTACCCTTGTACCCGCACAGCTTCCGAGATACGCATCCTTGCCGACCAAAGACCACGTGACCAAGCTTTACCCGTTCCTATTGGTTGGTTTCTTAAGGCATGGGCCAATCACGTCATATCAACGGCTTTGTTTTTAGGTGTTCTGTTGTGTTGGTGTGCAGTATTAGTAGATTAATTAATTAATTAACCAAATAAATAAATAAATAAATAAATAAATAATTGCGTCCATACAGTTTACAGAATGTAAGTTTATGCAGTCTTATACACCAGTATATAAAACCCCTCCAAAACACAAGAGCAGCCATTCTTTTGTTTCCTTTGATGGGTGTTTTGGTTTATTGTTGTGGTTAAAGGTGAAATTCCTTTTTATCTTCAGCTTTTAATCGGACTTATAGTTAGCCTTGTGATGATTGGATAGGTCAAATCACTGTGGGGAGTTTGGTCAGAACTCCAGCTCAGCCACCAAGTCTGGTGTAATCGAAATTCCTTGAAAGGGTCTTTTTATTTACAGGTTTCATCAGATTTAATCATGTCTCTCTCAGGTCTCTCTGATACAGTAACGATACTCATAGGGCTGGAAACTTTATGATATGATAACCAAGACAAGCCAT
>JBCNYG010000019.1:19553108-19565386 GCA_039654305.1 Porochilus rendahli
CACACACACACACACACACACACACACACACACACACACACACACACACACACACACACACACACACACAAAATCCAAACACCTTTGGGGGGAAAACAAAAGGAAAACAGAGGTTACAAGTCCAAAATCTATTTTGGGTAGCTATTCCATGCTATGCTAACACTGGTTTAACATCTGGTGGCTGAATTAGAACTCATTCTTGTATGCTCTCCAGTGAATGTTGAAGCTGGGGCTGGTAACTTTTTAACTGACTACACAGACTAATATATTTCTTGAAATAGTCTTTACACCATGTCAATACCCTATGAGATCTGAAAAAGGTTGGAAAAAAAAATCTGTGGCCACTGTAATCCTGTAAAAATGCAGCGCGCCTCATAGTAAAAAGTTCTTTACAGCCCGCTGGGAAATATTCAATCAAATGCTCCTGTGTCTTGCTGCTCGTGCGTGACCCTATTCAGCTTAAACCAGCAGTCAGAGTGGAGCCTGTGGAGGGCGGACGTGGCTTGGTTAGGACATCTGTGATTACGAATCCCAGATTTTAGCATGGTTACCCATGCTAGTAGTATGGTTGAGGTAGGATTTAGCGAGTTCTTTAGAAAACCAGTAATGACTGATTACATACAACTAATGCTTGATCCATTCTTACCAAATGCCTTTATTAATGCACACATATATAATGGTATTGACACAAGGATAGCCATTGCTTAGTACTGCAATTAATTAGTGGTAAAACTACACATTAACCCGGTTACCTGGGTGGAAACCTCAAGCAAATTTCTGTAATCGATATGTTTACTAAGCCTAACTTTGACATAACATTGGAGCCTTAGTGCTTTAAAGTGCTCTAAATAAGAATTTGTTGCTACAACTCTGGAAAAACTTGCCAAATCCTTAGACATGGGCTTGACATATTCATTTAAAGTTTCCTGTTTTTCAGGAAACTACTTTGTTTGACTTATTTTAGCAAGGAATGTCATATTTTGCCAGAGCGAGGCTTTAGGATGTTTTTAATTCATTAATATAATTTGGTGCCAATAATTTATTTTCCAAACTATCTGAATTTTTTTTATTTGTTATAAAGGGGTCTGCATGTGATGAAATATGCTTTGACTAGTGTGTGTGTGTTCTAAAGAGTTCATCTTTGTTGTGCTAGATGAAAGTATATAGCCGTGAGTGAGCGCTGGCTGGAATGTGCTTAGGCCTGGTTGTCCTCTTGACTGTAGCCTAGGGAAACACTTCTCCATGCTTTTAAGAGGTTAAACATGGCACTCTCCCCAAGTACTACCTCTACCACCAGCCATTGCTATCCAGAGCCTCCATTCATGGCGAAAACAGCCATTCCTTGGCTTTTCATTTTAGTCAAATAAATTACTGGAAAAAACCCCTGACAATCTTAATTGTCACATCATAAACCTAATGCTTTGCTTCTCTCAGGTCAATAAATGCAGCAAATGACTTGAATCGGCATGCTGGGACTGTGCTTGAAGCTGCAACTCAGGCTGTTCTGGTCAGAAGGACCTTGGAGGAGCAGTGGGTGGAAGGTTCCCAGTGTCCATGATGCATAATTTAGTACAGCTGTTGGAGAGACTCTGGAGAAGAAGAAAAAATCTGGCTCAGACCAGAGACTTTGTTATGACAAGGAAAGAAATGGTCCTGT
The DNA here is from genome assembly GCA_039654305.1 of Porochilus rendahli. Classification (NCBI taxonomy): domain Eukaryota; kingdom Metazoa; phylum Chordata; class Actinopteri; order Siluriformes; family Plotosidae; genus Porochilus; species Porochilus rendahli. The sequence goes on from JBCNYG010000019.1 coordinate 19,554,766, forward strand.
TACTCCAGAGCCAGCTTGACTGCTTAAAGACAAAAACAAAATGGTTGTTGTTCAGACCTGAAACAGTGTCTTTGGGGTGAAGATGGGGGTGCACCCTGACACTATTTCCCAACAACTATTTGAAATTATGTCTTCATTTTGTTCGGTTTTGAGATGATCCACATCATTTATTTTCAACAGCGATGGTATAACAAGACTTATACTTGTAATCTGTCTGTGACTGCTTTCAATATTGTATTGCAATTGAGCAATTTTTATTGTTGTTGCTATAATACACTCATCAGTCACCCACTCGATTGTCGAACCAGTCGCAAGGAGGCCGGTGCCTATTTCAGTTGACACTGGGCGGTGGTAGGGTACACCACAACATTGCAGGGCAACACACACAGCCATTTACACTCACACTCACACCTAGGGGCAATTTGGAACAGCCAGTTAGCTGTGTGCGTGTTTTTGAACTGTGAACCCAGGATCTTCTTGTGGTGAGGTGGACGTGCTAGTCACTATGCCACTATGCTACCCAGAATTAATTTACTTAAAAAATGAGATAACCTTTTTATACCATGTGCAAGGTATTTGTCTGTTGTTGTATCAGGGAGGTTTTCTTAACGTCTGTTGCTGCTAACTTGCTGACAAGACATCTAAATCTAAAACTAAATAAATACAGTAAGCATCATGCCATTTTGTAGTGTCTTAATTAGCTCAGCATGAACCATGCTATAAAACAGCATAGGTTTTGATATTTGCCTAGCTTGTCCAGAACATGAGATTATGTGAGATTTACTCCCTGAATAGTTACTGATGTAGTTGCATACAGCTATTGCAACTTTATTTTAGGTGTCTGCACATGTAAACACCCCATGCTGATTGAATGTGAAACAGCAAATAATCTGATTTTTTTTTTTTTTTTTTTTTTTTTTTTAAAGAAAACAGTCTGGAAAACCTCCCATGGATATAATAACATACTCCCATTGTATGTAGCCAAGGAACACAGCTGCTGATAACAATTTCCCAATATATCCACTACATTGAACTTTCAAAGATGGTATGGACATCACTGCCTTATAACTCCACAGCATTCACAGATAATCAGTCCGGCTCACATTTTTAAGATCTGACTCACATGTTAAATGAAGTCTTGCACTAGGCAGACATATACCATGATTCTTTTTTAATATAGTTTAGTGTCCTTCAGTACTCTAAGTGTGGGATTACTGAGCCATAAATTGTGTCATTGAGATTGTACCCTTAATGCATAGTTGCTTATGAATAAAGAAATGCACAAATCCATTTCAAACCAATATTTATGAATTCACCTTCGTTATAGTTGACATTTGTTGACACAAAACATTGACACTCTGGTTGCTGAGGACAAATTTGTATAATACATTGGCAGCCATAAAGCGCTGTGTTAAGAATTCTTACCAGTCATTAATGCAGAGCATTATCTGCATAGTCTCCTTCATACTTTAAAGGCCACATGCAGACAGCAGGTTTTCCTGCCTAGGTTGGATGTAGATTTGTGGTCATTATCTTTTTGAAAGATCTATGATCGTCTATGACCAATTTCTGGATTCTTGGCAGTTGTAACCAGGTTGTGGGCTAAAATATCCTAGAATTAGTCATCAGTCTCCAGAATAACTTCTGTAACACTAGGCAGTAAACCCAAGAGCACCATTGATCCACCACCGTATTTTACACTGGTTTTGGGTTTTTTGTCTCTCTCTGCAGGATTCCTTTTATCAAACAGGTTTGTGAAGTAAAAACATTTTTACAATATTATTTTTGGTGAAGTTCATTTACTTTATTTTGTTGGTTTTTTTCTGGATAAAAGCTTTGTTGTGTTTATTTGACTTTTTTAAATAGCTTTGGATAGGGATGTTTTGATACAGCTTCTCCTTTTGGTGTGGTGGGGATGTCATGTTCAGCGCTGCATCATGTGTACGTTGGAGCGTTCATATCTGGGGCAAGTCTATTTGGGACTATTTACAGTGGTTTCTGCTTTTCCCTCAGCTATTTTCGTCCATTTCTGTTATCGCCTAGGTTTTCACCAGTGCCCATTATATAGCTTCTCAGGACCACTGCTGTATGTGAATCCATAAATAAGGTCAAGATTAGGCTACCTCATATAGATGCCTACTTTTGTACACAGGAAGCCAAAAGAACAGGTTATTATAATGCATAAAATATAACTTCCTGGTTTGGTTGGATACAAAAGCCTGTTTACTCCCTGCTGTATTTATGCAAAAACTTAAGATAGCTCTACACCAGTATTATGACCAATGCACCCGAGGCTATTTTAGAATACTGCAAGCCACTGGAAATATCAGAGGGAATCCCGAATGACAAATACTGCAACAATCACCTACAAGCTGAGAAAAAAACAACTACAGACAGCTTTGGTCATTGAAAATAACAACTCTTTTGTGATCAGATTTTTGGTCTTAGCAGTGAATCATTTCTTTTTTAACAGTAAAACAAAATGCCTCGTTCTCCCTTCTCACTCTGATCAAGCGAGTTGACTAATAATGCTAGATCTCCCATGTCGGGTCCAATTTCTTTTATTAACATTTTATTTTGGTCCTGATTGTACTCATCATCCCTTTTTTTTTGCTGTTTATGTATTAGTTTAGCATATCCATAATATAATTTGTGCGACAGACTTTTGTCTATTTTTTTTTGGGGGGGGGATTGATGACTAAGGAATTTTTGAGTTGTTCAAACAGAAATCTTTGGATGTATAATTATTTTGCATTTCTATTATTTGTCTGTTATTTTCTTTTGTTATGAGGATGTTTTTCATTAGATGAATTTGTCCAATTATTTGAACATAAATCATTGTATGTACTATTTGTTTTAAGCAATCAGTTGTACTCACTTGCCTGGGGTTAGTTGAATGAGTGACAGCTTGGTAACTTTGTTTATATTTAATATAAATCTATATATAGTAATATTTATTAAAAACATGTTGTTAGATGACTGCACAGACATTGGTTGTGTGTTTGTAGTTTTACATCTTTAGAATATTTTATATAACCTGACATGACATGGAACTGTATTCCTATTTGCTCTCCTCAAGAAAGCTGTATAAGAACACTGTTAATCTGTGATATATTTAACCAGGTCCATTCGACCGTACATCCATCCACTGTATAAGTGCACGTTATACTGTTGTTCCCTTATGATGGAGGTGCAGCTGATGGCCCAATGTGTAGTCGATGACCTGTTGGAGAAAATCATCACAGAACCATGTAAACCTCTTCACCTTATTGAATTTGTTTTAACAGCTGATAATCGTTTCCTCAGACAGACAATAAATTGAGACATTAGGAATGTGGTCCAGTAATGAGGCCAATGTAAATGCAGTAATTTGATGGGAATGGGGGATTACTTAAAATATATATTATATTGGCTTAGTGAAGTAGAAAGTGATTAAGTACAGCCATTTTTGGTTTTGAACATGGACTTAACTGAAGTGCAAAGCTTTGATGTGGCTAGAAATCATTTATTAATTTATTTATTGGCCAAACTGCTTAATCCTACTAGGGTCGCAGGGAGGCTGGAGCCTATCTCAGCCTGAACAGCTCACCAATCTATCACAGGGCAACACACACAAATATTCACTTGCACACTCACACTTAGGGGCAATTTGGAACTGCCGATTGGCTTAATGTTCATGTATTCGGACTGTGAGAGGAGATCGGAGTATCCAGACAATACCCACGCAAGTATAGGAAGAACATGCAAACCCCACATAGAAACACTTTTGCTGATTCCGGGACTCAAACTTAATACCTTCTTGCTGTAAGGCGGACATGCTACCACTACGCCTCATGCTACTACTACGATTCATTTCATGCAAATTTCATCTTGGCAATTATTTTGCCATAACTTTTTTTTTTTTTGACAGCCTTCTGTTGCTACAAATTAGTTAAAGCAGTAACCCGAACAAGGTGGCTATTTATTTATTTGTTTGTTTGTCTGTTTGTTTATTTTTAACTTGATATACTGTTTAAATCCCGCAAAGAAAATTTTGCTTCTGCATTTAACCCATCCTAAGTGATCACACTCATGTAAACAGTGAGCACACACATACTGGGATCAGTGGGCTGCTACACATTGGGGTGCCCAGAGAGCAGTTGAGGGTTAGGTGCCTTGCTCAAGGGCACTTCAGCCATGAGGGTGGAGGAAGGAAAGGCGCAGCTCACTCGCCCACCACCACACATTTTTCCCGCTGTTTCGGGAATCAAACTAGAGACCTTTTGGTCCCAAACCCACTTCTTTAACCAGTAGGCCACCGCTGCCCCAAAGACAGTGAAGACCTTGGCTTTATTGGTTTATTCATTATGTATACAGAAAGAAATGCAAAGAGACACTGAGAGACCAATTTTGTTTCAGTAAACCATTTCACACACAATGTTGATTAATGATGATTTATAGACTTGCTTCATTTACGGGCATGGCTTTTTAAAACTCACTGTAAAAATATGGTGACTGGCTTAAAAAGTCTTGACAGTTGCCTGCCAACTGTATCATTCAGTTGATTTATCACAGTGTTCTGTGAGTTCTCAGCTGGAAATGGAATACTCATCTATGTCAAGCCTCATTGCTTTACCTTTCTAAGTCCCGTGCTTAACTCTCTGTGAACTTCAGAGGGTTTTGTGGGTTTGGCTTCTTTATACAGAAGCTGGCGCAAAATAAGAACATGGAGAAAATGAGTAATGACTTCAACAGAGCGATGACTTATTTGGCATTGTGTTTCTTTGGGTGTTCTGAGGTTATAAGAACATAATTAGTATGTATGTGTTAATAAAGTGTAATGGGTAGCTTCAGAATGTAATGGGCATGAGTTTAGGAAATGGATCATGTTTTGACAGCAGTGTTGAAGGCACTGTATCATCTGTGTTGGTGAAACAGTACGTTTTTGGACACAGACGATTTTTTACCGATCAGTCTATGTTCTTGTCCTCATCTGTAGCCATGAGCTAGAGTTACAATAACGTTGTATGTACATGGTGCTGAAATGAGGTTCCTCTGCTGGGTTGCTGAGCTTACAACTCCTCATAGAGTTAGGAGCGCAACAGCTTGGGTGAGCCTCGTCATAGAACCACAGCTTCTGGTGGTGGATTGGGGACCTTATAGATAGATGCCCTCTGGATGGTTTCTTCTATAGCGCACATAAACACATGAATAGAAAGCCCATTGCAGAGTCAGTACTTGCTGGACAGATTATATATTACAGTTGGCTTGGGAACATTTAAAAAATCTAGAACCTGTGGCTGAGGACAGAAGAGTTTCGGTATGAACTATCAGCTTGCTGCTACAGAAGTCTTCCTGGGAAAGTGGAAAGAAAACAAATGAATAAAAACCAGTGTAAAACACAAAAAATCCATTTGCTTTAAGGGGAAAAAGTCACTTTATTGCGTAAGTCGCATACATGGTTTTACAGAATGCTGTGTAGGTTGTAAATTGGCACTTCTTGCCCGAGTGCTGGTTTATAGAATTGGTAAACATTTCAGAAGAAACCCATGCATCCACAGCTGTATAAGCCACATTCTTACATAATCAGCTGTGGGCATTTGCTAATGAATAGCATAAATATACAAATGACCCTGCATGTTTTTAGTAATTGTACTTCTGACTGTGAGAAAATATTTGGCCGACCAAATTCCAGCACATTTCTTCACAGTAAAGAAAACATCAATGACCAAAAAATCTGACACAAGCAATATTTTTGTTTTTGCTATGTGTAGGTGCTCAGACAAAAGGTTGTTGGCATTAGCATTGTAGGTCATATTAATCTTTGTTGTGACCCAGAACCTTCTTGCTGTGTGGAACTGCTAACCACTACGCCACAATAAGTGAAAATGAGAAGTTTTCTGAAGGGTGGCACAGGGGTGTAGTGGTTCGCACTTCTGCCTCACAGCAAGGAGGTCCACTGTTTGAACCCCAAGCCAAGTGGGGGAAATTCTGTGTGGAGTTTGCATTTTCTCCCTGTGTTTATGATTGTTTCCTCTGGATGATCTAAGTTCCTTCCACAGTACAAAGACACAGGCTTTAGGCTTATTGGATATTCTTGATTGCCTCAGATATAAATGTAAGTGTGAATAGTTTTGCATGAGTGTGTGTATTGGTCCTGTGATTGTCTGCTAAGCTGTTCAGGATGTACCCTTCCTCTGCCCAGACTTGGCTAGGATGGGCTTCTAATAAAGGTTAAAGAAGAAATTGAATAAAATGAAAATTTTTTAGAAGTTTGACAAATGAAAGAAAACACTATATAGCATGTTAATAAATTATTGAGCCATTAGGAAAAACTTGAGTGTATCTTGGAACAGATTTTGCAAGTCTCTGGAAGTGTACCGATGGGACGGACACAGTTCTGCCAGATGATAATCCCAAAATTGGCATTTTTAGATGGTAATCTTAAGTATCCATCCAAATTCCCCAGTAGGTGTTCAGTGGGGTTAAGTTCTAGTGACTGTGAAACCCACAGCATATGATTTGCATCATTTTCATCCACTTTAAACCATTCAGTGATCCCGTCTGCCCTGTGGATCTGGGCATTAGACTTTGAGTAAAACAGAAATGCTGCTTTTACACGGGCAACAGGAAAAGGTTGTGCCCAGAACAACTCGTGCCCTGTGCAAGTTGCACCCGCTTTTCTACTTGTTTACATGGTCACTCTCAAATTGATGGCAAACCAATTTCTCAAATAGAGGGGCAACACACAAGCTATAAGCGCAAATCAGCGACCAGAAATCAAAAGTCTCAGGCGAGGATGTAAGGCATGCTTTCGGATTTTTGAATGATTTCAAGGCCCTGGTAAGGAAAAAGCAGTGACAGATAATTATAAATATAAATACATAGGCACAGTGCCATTTCAGAATGTTTAAGAACACCAATGAAAGGACAGAATCACATTTTTCACTGTGTCGATGGCAATAAAGCAAACTGCTCATTTGCTACAAAAGCATGTGAACAGACTAATAACCCAGACAGATGCTACTGCACATGTGTAAACCCACCTACTTAAAACTGATTGTGTTCAGACCACAAGATGCACCCAGGAAAAGATATTCTGGAACAACGTGCACCTTCACAAAAAGGAAGCAAATTGCTTCCACCAGTGTCAAGCTGTTCTGGAACAAAGTGTTTATACATGGGCAGTTACTCTTCCAGGTGCACCAGTTTTTCTGGTGTATGTGCCCATGTAATAGCAACTTTAAGGTGATCAGTTTAAAGAGGTTTGAATTGAGTCTACTTTAGTAACACTTTGCAAACAAATGACTAGTACAATATAATATACATGTGAGTGAGATTTTGTTTAATTCATCAACAGTATGTGTATACAGAAGTACTGGCATGCCAAGAAACTACGTCTTACACTTTGGAAAGTGATATAAAGACGTGGACTTCTATATAGTTGTGGTCATGTTTTTACAGATTTTACTAGCCATTAGCCCTGAAAATAGACATGCATGTGTGTAGAGGCATATAATATTATATCTAATGTATATGTATATTTCTGTGTAAATCAAAGATACTGTACAATCAATAAAGTCTAAAGTTAGACATTATTGATTGTACACTATATATATTTTTTATCTAATTATAATTATAATTATATATCTAATTGCCAAGACAAAGGTTTTAAAGGTTTACTCTGAACACATAATTTCTGAGACTCTTTTAATGTAGGTTTTTTGTGTTCTTACCTTAAACCATAAATAACACAACATTACATTAGAACGTGATTAGCTTTGTGAACTTGTTTGTACGTACAGTATTTATGGTATGCACTTGTCATGGAAATCCTTTAACATATGTTTGAATGTGTTTTTATGGCTTAGTTGTGATGCAGAGTTGATTCATATGGTTCTGTGCTGTTTTGCGCAGTTTATAGTGAATCTGCTTCTAAAAACAGCACTGTAATTCAACGGAACTGAGGGTTAGTCTGGCTTAGCTAAGCATGTGGCGACAGGATTTTGCCTGTGTCACCAAGTGAACTGTAGGTCATGACAGTTTGTCAGTTTCCCTTAGTGATTCATTACCTTTTGTGTTTTCAACTTGGATCATTATTACTTTTATTCAAGTTCAGATCTGTGCAATAGTATGTGTCATGTGGTATGTAGAAGCTAGAAGACCCAATTTTGCTTTTAGCGTTCTGAATTCGATGTGTTGATTAATGGTCTTACATTGTCTTTAAGCCATTTTTCGTCTAGCTCCTTGTTCATGAGGGGTTAATTTAAAGCACACTCAAAAAAAACTTTAGCCCTTTATTTATGGAACAGGTTTATATGTTTATACAAATGCTCATCTTTGGATGGGTGATGGTTAATCTCCATTCCTGTGGCAGGCAGCATGGAATTTCCTCAATATAAGCCTGTCTGGACCTATGCCTAACCTAAAGCAAACCCACACAGTCCCCGCAAACACATTGTGTTGCCAGTCAGCAGGAAATTGACTTGTGCCTGCTACCTGCCTGAATGCAAATGACAATGATTTTTTCCACTGCTGGCCATGTGGTAGAATGTGTTAAAAATACTTGCTGATTTTTGTTCATGCACATCCATAAGTGAACCCTGATGTTTTATACTTTCTAAAATGTCCCTTTCTCCTCTACAGCTGCCGCTGAGGGGAGGGTGAACGGAGGCGAGGATTTCTTTCAGAAGGTAAGGGAAACCACATTACTTTGGCAGGCCCATGTAGCCCCACAAAATAGGTCAAAATCACATTGCCCTACACAGTTATGCAAAATGCCAATGACACATAGACAGGCTTAACTACTTCCTGTCGCCCTGGTAGCAGTAAAGTTGCAAAATGGTCAAATTTCTCTGATTGCCACAGATTAGTGCAGCACTTTTACATACTCAGTCCAGTTGGTGAATGGGAACTGTTTTTGCCGATGTGGACTTGAATCCTTTTGTTGCCGAAGCCAAGACAAGCTCATTTGACCTGTGTTGATGCCTTTATAGGGGAAATGGTTGCAGGCTTTTAAGCAGAACATTAGCAAAACCAGGGTGGATAAACACTGAAAGGCAAATGTGCGTGACTAGCCAGATGGCCCAGGGGTGGGAAATGCAAGCCAGGGCATGAGTGAGACCACGGCAGGTGGCCCACTCCTGTAGAAGTCTTGGCTACTTTACAGCAGGAATGGAGTAACGCCTTGAAAATAAATACACTCCTCAATTTGCCATAGATCTGATTCAGTGAAGAATTCCACTCTCACTGAAGGCTAAAAGGTTTGTATAAACCTGAAAGGTGTGCGAAAATAAACCTACTTGGCTAAGGGAGCCTAGAGGATGGAGTGTGTTGTGGCCTGGACCTCAAACTGCTTCATATAGTAGCAGCCAGTGCTTCAGGAATGCCAGTGATGGCTTTTTAAATAATCAACTCTCAAGTTGACAGCCAAGATGGAAATAAAGCATATGATGGAGAGGAAAGAGCCTGTGTTTTTAGAAATGACAGATTTGGTACTGGGCCCCTACAAAAGAATAGTCAACAGGTATCTACTTTTTAACAGGTAGGCTACTTTTAAGAATGCTTTCATTGCTCATGTTTAGAATGCAGCAATCGCATAATTCAGAGTATAATGATATCACTACTTAACTTTTACTTAAAATTTACATATAATATAAATGATAAAATATAGATTAATACTGTGTTCCAAATTATTGTGCAAATATGAGTTTGCTTTATCTGAAAAATTGTTTTTGCTGATTGTTACTCAATAAATGTTTTCTTCTATTGCAAATACATATTTGCAATATTATTTGGCAGTTTTTGGATTTTTTTGTGCCATATTTTCAAATGTAAAAATCTTTAAATAGTTCACTTCACATGTTGATATGTCCACCTGTATTCTGTAAGACTTTTACCAGCCTGGAATCAACAGAGGATTGTAAAGTTCTTGATATTATTGGAGTCCATTTTTTTGCTTGTGCTTAATATTGCTCTCCAGAGGTGGTCCTTAGAGGAATAATGATCTTAGATGATTTTAGTTTGTAAAGGCAGTTACATTTTGGTATAAAGTGTCCTTTCCATTAAAGTATCCTTAAAATAACAATAATAATTATTACGAATATTGATACTGTGACACTTGTTCTTGTAATAAGAAAATTCCATCGTTGTTTGCTTGATAATATAATTTTCTTTATTTTTGCTGTGACTTGCATAATAATCTGTTGCAAATTCTAATAAATAAGATCTCTTTGGAAAACATGGTTCGAAAAATCCAAAAACTGCAAAATAATATTGCAAATACATATTTGCAGTAGAAAAAAATTTTAATTGAGTAAAAATCAGCAAATACATTTTTTCAGATAACACACAGTAATCATATTTTCATCCCAATTAAAACAAGTCACTTAATTTTTATGTATATATATTCACCCCATGGCGCATCCTGTCATCGCACTTAGCCTACAATAGCGCAAGTAAAAAATGTAACCTCTGTCTCAAGGAAAAGTTCACCTATCACCCTGAACTATCAACACTCAATAGACGTAACGAGCTTGTGTCGTCCTGCCGCCACAGAAACAAATCCCTCCTAGGCAACACCTGAACCAAATTAGAATAACACTTCACACTGTATACATTAAAACAGACCATGTTAATGTCT
>JBCNYG010000019.1:19569455-19581405 GCA_039654305.1 Porochilus rendahli
TACAAGAAAGTAGAGCTGTGTATGGGGTATGAGGAAAAAAACAAAAATACATTTTGCCCACGCATTAGGGGATATATATATATATATATATATATATATATATATATATATAGTTAGTTAGTTAGTAAAGTTGCACATCATTTTTAAAAATTTTTTATTCAGATTAGACCAAAATATATAAAATGACATATCTTAATATGAACATACATTAATAAATGTATTTAATAAGCAAATTTATTTTAAGTAATGTGCTAATTATGTAACGCTGACCAAACCTACATATTCATTCATTTATTCATTTTCTGAACCGCTTAATCCTAATTGGGATCATGCCCATCTTACCTGACTCTGTGTTTGCAAATGATATACCAGACACATGTCACATGTCGGGCATGTGAGCACGGACATGACAACAAAATCGCGGCTCATGGCTTTACGACATTTGCATAAGTATGGCGCTCTGTGGTTAATCTTTCAAAATCCAAGAATTAAATCTTCTCATTTCAAAACACTGCCATCTATCTTTCGATTCACACTTCCTAGATGAACTGTACCTGCTGTGACTGGCATTTGTTCTGTCTGAGAGAACTGCCCATCGGAGAATGATACATAAGTCAGGGATGTTTTCAGTCACAACAGTAAGTTCCTGTCAGTCACATTCTTAGCTTTGGGGCTGAGCACAATGGTAGTATTCAGCCTTAACCTAATGTTTTCCCTCACACTGAGAGCTGAGGTAAACTCTCTAACAGAGGCTAAACCCCGGGAACCCTAACCATTCTTAGTATGCATGAAGGAACACCAGTACTCTTTAATATCTGAGGATTTCCAGCAAAAGCCAATTGGTATGGTATTTGTACAGTTTCCTACACAGAAGCCAGTTCCAGTTGACTTTGGGGTGAGGGGTGGAGTACACCCAGTACACATCACCACATTAATGCTAGCTTAACACAGAAATAATCGGCCATTTATTCATATGAGAAATTCAGAGTAGCCAGTTGATCGAATGTGTATGTATTTGAACTTTTGGAAGAAACTGGGGAAACAAGAGGAAACCTATGCAAGCAGGGTGAGAACTCCACAGCGAAAAGTCTTAGTCGACTGCAAGATTCAAGATTTGAACCCAGAATCTTCTTGCTGTGAGGTAACAGTACTAAATACAACACCACCATCCTGCGTACCGAATGCATTTATTTAAAAAACTGAGAGACTTTATTTATATATATATATATATATATATATCCAAAAGAGTTAGCGATTATCATGCCTGATTCTATAAGTGATTTCTTGAGAGTACTTCACATTCCCTAACCAATTGCAGAAAAACTGTTTCACAAGCACAACAGCTTTTATGGAATTGGACCATCAAGTCCTTAAAGTGAGTTACCTTCTTTTCTTGCAACCTGTCCAGAACTAAAACTTAAACCAGACGTCCAATATCCCTTATCCAGAAACTGTTATCACTTGGACTTTCAGTACATCCGCAGTTCCTGCCAAGAAACCAGTCCACTTTTCTGATCATCGCTATTGCCTGGTTAATGCATTTTTTATCCTGAGAATGAACTTGTGTGGCAGCTGTGCTTCAGCATTCCTCCTTTCCTTAGTCCCTCCAAAATCCACAATTGTTTATCGACTGAAGACAGATTGTAAACAGGAGTTATTTGTAGTGGGACTGTTTGAAGAGTTGGCGGTAACAAAAAGCAGGTGTGTGAATACGGCAATAGCTCTATTAGCACTTTTCCTATGGCTCAATGTGATTCATAAAACACCACAGTACATGTGAAGCACCATTTAACATGCATTCTCAATTAGTTGTGGATGGTAGCATGACCCTGAGGAAAAGTCTCAGCACAATGGGGAGATATTATGTCTCTGAGTAGGCTGTAGTTCAACTCATCTTAACCGACACTGGGCCAGGGTATGGTACACAGTGAACAGCTCACCAGACCATCGCAGGGCCAGTACACACGCATAACCATTTTCACTCACACCTTAGGGCAATTTGAAACTGCCAATTAGCCTAATGTGCATGTCTCTGAACTGTTGGAGGAAACCAGAGTACCTGTAAGAAACCCACCCACGCAAAAAGCGAGACCATGCAAACTCTATACAGAAACCTTTGAGCCTGGGACTCAAAGACTGTGGGTAAAGTAAATGTTAAATATTACCCTGATTGCTTCTTTCTGTTACAAAAGCAAGCAGCTTTACACCTAAATGCTGAAATCACGGTAATAATCAAATACATTGCCTTGCATCCATTTTGACCTCCTTGATTTTTTCAACTTTTTTGGCATTATAACATGGAATTCAAATGAAAAATGGGTGAGAATGAGGCTGTGCTTGCTCTGAAATACATGATGCTTGCTGCCCACATCTTTTCGAACTGCTGCGCATGCGTATTCAGGTGCTTATTCAGAAGAGCTTAACGCGTTCAAGGGTGAAACAGAAGAAATGATCGGGGGCGATCGGCTTAAGTGACAGAGAGATGCACGAATGCCATCTCTACCTCCCACGAGAGCTTGACCAATCAGCTCACATTGGCTCCAGCTGAGTGTATCAAGCTGGATTCAAAATTGTGATATCCAGGACGATAGAAGTGCATCTTGTCGATGTACCACTCAGGGACATGTTAGTTATAGTTGTTGACAAATTTTTAAGGCACCAACTAGATTGACACCATTGGTGAAACAGCATTTTTCAAGTCTTGCAACAGATTCTCAAACAAATTAACTGGGGAACACATACAGGTTCTTAATTTTCAACTTTTCCCCAGTACGTTTTGTAGCATGCTAAGAACCAGAGTCTTGTTGAAAGGGGAACCTCTAGTCTCATTTCTCTTGCAGACTGGAAGATATTGAAGTTTTGCCCTGTATTTGTTTCATTCCATCTTGCCCTCAGCCTTGACCAGTTTCCTTGTCCTGCTGATGAAAAGCATTTCCACAACATTATGCTACTTCTTCCACGCTTGTTCACTGTGGGGATTGTGTTCTCATGGTGATGAGCAGTCTTGAGTCTCCCCCAAAAACATAACACTAATGTGCATAATGTAATAACATAATGTGCCAAGGCTGAAAGGTTTGATTTTGGTCACACTTGAGTAAAGTACCTTTTCCAGATGTTGGCTGAGACTCCAAATGGGATTTTAAGTGGATTTTTTTCAGTAAATGCTTTTCTCACCACTGTTTCATAAAGTCAAACTTTATGGAGTGTCTGAACTATGGTTGCTCTGTGAACACCTTCTCACCTATGATCTGTGAATCTTTCCATCTCATTTATGAGTTTCACTTGGTCTCTTGGTTGCATCTCTTCTTAGCTCTCTACTAACGTGAGTGGATTACCTCCTTTGAGTAGAGTTGTGGCTGTGCTTTCTTCTTTTCATCTTTTAAAATCGATTTTAAGTGTTCCTGTGCATGTTCAAAGAATGTTCCTGTTGATTATCATTTTCCAAACTGTTCTATCCTTTAGGGTCATAGGGAGGCTGGAGCCAACTCTGGGTGAAGGCAGGGTATATTTTTAACAGCTCACCAGACCATCACAAGACCAACACACCCACAACCATTCACCCTTACATTCACAGCTAGGGGCAATCAAGAATATCCAATTAGCTTAAAGTGCATGTCTTTGAACTCTAGACTGAAACTGGATTACATGGAGGAAACTAATGCAAGCACAAAGAGAACATGCAAACCCCACACAGAAAATCCCTCATTGGAAATGGGGCTTCAACCCAAGACTTTCTTGCTGTGTGGTCCAAGTGCTACGCCACCCTGCCGAATGTTCAAAATATATTTGAATAAATATTCTGCATTATAATTGACAGCTCCCAAAACCGAATGGCGGTAACCGAACAGAACAGTGGCTTTTCAGTTTCTCCTAAAGTAAAAGAATCCTGACTTCCTGTTTAAGTTCAAATAAACACTTCTGTTAGCACAAAGGCTGACATTGTACAGTGTTTCTGTTATTAGTTTCACTGATTTATTTGCGTCCGGCCTTGGAATGGATATGAAATCCTAAAAAATTCACAGCCCCTTTCATATGAATTCCCCATGGAAATCTGTACTGATTTATCATCATATTTTCTTACCATGATACCTTGCCTGAGAATCGTTGTTTTCGTTCTTAATTTTGGTTTAGTTGGACCTGTTTTTTTCCAATGATCCCAGCTTGGTGAGCATGCTGAAAGTGAAGACAACCCAATGATCATCCATCAAAAGTGATATCAAGCAGTATCACATATGACTTAACCCGAGTGCCAACTACAAGGAAAAATTTAGACACGATCACCAGTGTACAACAAAACGGGTGCGAATGGAAACAGTGATCTGGAGATTGGGACCATCCCATCACACACTCTTCCATTCACTGGACTGACTACACAGACTGTGAGGTAAGCTCCTCAATGACGATCGAGACTCCCGGCTCTCTGCATGTGCTCAGAGTTCCCGCCAATTAAAAAACACACTTCTCTCTGGGACTGAAATACTATGGAAACAGTGGTCGTGCTGGCTTGTGATGCAGTCCTGGCCGTTCCCCACGCCTACAAACAGATGACTCCTCACAGCCTTGCTCACTGTCTGTCTGCCTTCTTTCCGCTGAGCTCTGTGATGCAATGTTCTACTTGGCCTGAATTTCTTTTTGTCTTTTTTTTTTCTGATGAATGCTTATCCTGAAACAATGAATGCAAGGGTTTTTCCTCCAAGCCTTAAACCAGGGTGTATATATATCTAACTGGATGTGTGTGGTCGGAATTTTATTTATAAGCCCAAGCAAACTTTGATTGTAAGAAGCTTTTTTTCCTCCTGCTGTATGGCCAGACTATCTTTGATGCCCTAATCCTAAGCTTCATTGCTCACAATTGGGCTCTACTATAAACAGTGCCAGTGTGAAATATGAAGGTCATGTTCGGGGTTAATGACTTTGCTTAAATCTGGAAGTAGAATCATGTCTGCTTCTTTTAACGGAGAAAATTTATAAACTAAACAACAGCCAAGGCAGAAAACCATCTGGATAAAAAAAAACACACACAAAAAAAGCCTGTACATGAAGCTAAAAATAGGAAGGAATGTGCAGATAAATCATGAGGATCCTGAGGTTTTTTAATGGTTGGGGCTTTTTAGGAAGGAAGTCATCCAGTGATGTACTGTAGTAATGACCATGTCACTGTGTACAATACCATTTGATTAAAACAGGGCAGTTTTCCATATTAGGAATTCTAAGGATCAGGATAGGCCTATGTTTTTTTTTAATTAATACATTTTTTTCGTCAAATACTACACTTCTTAGTCATACGAGTCACAAATGTTAAGTAGTCGGATTTTACACTTATGATTACTCAGAGTAAAGGTGTAAATCTCTCACTCATTTACTTATTTGCCAAACTGCTTATTCCTGCTAGGGTCACGGCAGGCTGCATCCTATCGCAGCCAACTCTGGGCGAATTTGGGGTCCACCCAGAATAGCTCCCCAGTCCATTGCTGGGCCGACACACACACAACCATTCACACTTACACGTAGGGGCCAATTTGAAACAGTCAATTATTGTAATGAAAAAGGCTTTGGACTGTGGAAGGAAATCTGAATACCTGGAGGAAAACACACGAAAGCACAGGCAGAACATGTAAACTCCAAACAAAAACAGACTCACTGTGCCTGGGACTCAAACCCAAGACCTTCTTGCTGTTAGGCGGAGATGCCCATGACAAATCTGTTAAGAAAAAAAAAAGGTTTTTGTGTCTTGGTGAATAATTTGTTCACTTTTAAAACATGAAAGCTTGATAACTTTACATAGACCAGGATCAGACCAGGCCATGGGACAAGAAACATGAAACATCTTCTTGTTCTTCATGGCATGGTCCTGCCCTAGTTCATCATCCTGTTATCTTAATATTAAAATTATGTATAAAAACGTTACTGAACCTATAAATAGCAAAACAATTGAGTCAGAAGTTTATGGTAAGCTCAGGTTTTAGGCATATGTTTCAGTTGCTAGTCAAGAACACACACCATATGTTGTATGTTATTTCACTTATTTTAGAAGGCCTTTAGGACCTCTGTGACATTTTTGTTTCCAGTTTATGAAACTGGGTGTACCGGTCAACACTTCATCCTTTGCGATACATGAACTTTTGTGCATTTCTCTTCGTTCCTTCACCCTGTGTACTTTGAATCAGATAAAAATAATAAGTGCTATCCCACCCAAAAACTCAGCTGAATCAATATCTGAACTTTTTTTTTCATGGACGGGTTACATAACAACACCCAAGAGGTGTTTATGTGAATTAGGCTCCTGACCGAGTCTCATTCTGGAACCAAGGGTGGCGGAGGAACAGCTGTTGTCAGTGGGACTACAGCAGAAAGCAGGTGCCAGAGCAGAGCTAGCATTGCAGTCAGTTCTCACACTTAGCTCAGCTGGAGCATGTAATATTTTTTGTTGTAAAATTGTACAGGCCCTTCCAAAATTTGATCATCACCCTGTGCTGAGATACAAATGTACTTTAGCTCTCAATGTGATTCTTAAGCACGTTAAAACCTCTGCGTTTTTAAATACATTGCTGTATATTTATTGTGTTTTTATTGATTTATTCTGTGCTGTATATTCAGTAGTAATGGGCAAGGTAATGAAAAATGTTAGCTATGTTAACCGTTAATCTGTTAATCAAGGAAGTAGCTTTTTCAAATGTTTTAAATCCACTAATTCTGTAAATTATTTTAAGCTACAATTAGAATATCTAATTCTTACATATGTAATAAAAAATATTACATTTTGTTTCTGATAATAAATGAATATATCTTTGTTTGTATTCAATGTGTGATAAGTTTTTATTTTATGTGATGAAAACCAATTGCTGAGGTCATTGATTAGATATTTTTGTTTGTCATTACACATGGAGTACCGGCGGGCTGGCTGTCAGGGCTCACATAATGTGTTATGCCTTTGTACCCCTAGACCATGCTTCTAACCTGTTTGAATGGAATGAATGCCCGAGTGAGGGTAACATGTTACAACGTGTAAGTTTAGAGATTGGTTGAATTTTTTGCTGTTGTCCGATCATAAAGTACAGTACATAAACGTGTGTTATGTGATGTAACCTTGTAAAACACAGTGGCTGCAATAGCCCCTCTGTAGTGTGTGTGGTCTGATTAAAAGTACTGCTGACATGGGGGTGGCACTGCCAAAATCAGCTATGACATCAGAGAGGGATAGCATTCGCAATTCGTGAGATTAATACTGAGCCAGAGTCATCTGTTCAAATTTGCCACTGAGGCAACACCGGCTTTTCCACTCTCAACTGCTAATGAAGCATGAAAGATGTGCAGAAGCATGAGCTCCATGTATCACACAAATGTGGCTTCTTCAGACATCGATTACTTGGGCACAGTACGAGTTATTTCAAGTCCCTTTAATGCCATCTGCTGAATTTTGTGGCTCATCATGAAAACATTATGAGTCTGGGTAAGGAAAATAGGAGTGTTATGTAAAAATGACCTCTCACTGGTTGGGTCGTCACATCACATTTATTGAGCGTGTGACTGAAAATACACGTCAGTCTGGCAGACATGAAGCTATATTCATAAATATCATTGCTTTTGTGACTTTCCTTTTCTGATTGCTAGGTGACTTTGTACTCTATTTGTAATGCTGAAAAAATTCTGAGGGGGTTTTCTTTTCTCCCGCCCTCGAATAAATCCCTAGTTTCCAGAAAGGAACTGAGCAGTTTGGCTTTTCTTTTTTTTTTTTACTGTAAACCTTTCAGCTCAGATTGTTTTAACTGGAGGACGTTTCCCTCTTTCAGCTGGACATGTGTTATTGGGTGATGTCGAGCCACAGCACTGCAGGCCTGGCAGCCTTCAGCAACACAGTGGCGTGACAAAGAAAGCCATGTTTTTTCTCTGATTTTTTTCAGAAACCACCAGAACCAGCACTAGACATGTCTGTAAAATACCCAAAGAGTTTAGTAGCATGTCATCTGTGTAAAGGACTACCTACCTCTTTCTGGAATGAAGATAATTAAACTTGTAAAGGGAAAACAATAGGCACTATGATGAAGGATGCTCACGATATTTCTTGGAATTTGGAAAAATGTCCATTCCTGTATATTCTAATGGGTTCATATGTGAGTCAGAAACTCCAATGGAATGCAGATTTTCTTTTTCTTAGTTCCTGAGGGGACGTTGGCAGTTGGTTATTAATTATTTTTTAAAGTGGCCATTCTCTTGACTTTTTAATTCCAACATTAAAAGTCACATGATTGGAATGCGAAGCCATATGCCAAGCACAATATGTGTCTTTCACTCCTGCCACTATGAGCAAATGCATAAAGAAAGGCAGGATAGATTTGTAACCTTCATTTTTAATTCTTAACATATTTCAATTCAATTTCAGCTGTATTTTATTTCTGTCTGCGAATGAAAACACAGAATAAAAGGAAGAGAAAAAACAGAAAGAAGAAAAAATGAGCAAACCTTCATGAATCAATGAATACATAGTCAAAACAAATGAACACACAGAAAATCTGTAGACTGAAACAAAAGCTTATCTTAAGCCTACCCTTTTACTCTACTCAGAATTCATGAAGCCCAAATTCAGTTGCCCAACAGTCATGTAAATATGCAACTAATGTCAAAAATGACAGTCTGTATTTGTTAAATAGTGTCAGCTTGCAAATCAGAAGGAGTTATAGTTATAGTATAGTTTTCCAACCTGACATGGAGCAGATGGAAAGGAATGTTTTTTAATTTTAATTTTAATTTTAATTTAATTTGCAAAGATTGAAATCACACTGACAGCTCTTAGCAAATTTGTTTTACGAACCTAATTCATGTTTATCCTTTGTAAACCAAATTTCCATCCATATAAATGATTATACCCCCTTTGATATCCCCATTAATGTTTTTATTTTCTTTAAACAATCATGGCACTACCTCTTTAATAGCAACTCAGCACCATCATGAAAAACAAATCAACCTAAATACTTACACAACGTCACTAACAAAATTCAACTGCTCTCATAACTAGTTCCTAAAGTATTTTTACCAATCATTTTTCCCTGTTAAATATAGTTCACAGTTTTAATTCCTGTTTCATGATTTCAGAGCTTTATTCCAACAACAGAGAAACAGTGATTTTTAACATTTGTTCTTATCTCCGGTTTCTGGAAATTAAATATCCTGCTGTGGTTACTGTCCCTCAAACCTGGTCATGTGTTGAGGACTTATGTGAGTCCAGTTAGACAAGATTCTATTTATAATCTGGGGACCCTGATTCTATGTATAATTAATATTTAATATTTATAATGATCTGTGTGTAGTTTGCAGGATTGGTACTGCACTAAAAATGTGGAAGGATCTGTGTAATAGGTTGGGCATGTTTATTTCCTATTCAGTCTTATAACCAAATCAAGCCTGATAGCTGTTTCATATAGAATAAAGGGATACCTTTTTGTTTTTAATTTTGTTTAAAATCATTTAAGTTAATTACATAAAAACTCCATAAATAGTTTTAATGTAAATATTGTTTCTTCTTTTTTTTTACAGGTCATGGAGGAGACCAGAACGCAGATTGCATGGCCTTCAAAGCTGAAAATAGGTGCTAAGTCTAAGAAGGGTAAGACCCTGTTTGTATTTTTCTTTGATTGTATAAGTGCACATATCCATTTTGTTTGAATGTTCGGAAACCATTCACATGGTAAAATATTAACTATATACACTGTCTTTATACAACTATTTATACTATATACAACAACACTGAGCTTTGACCTGACCAAATGAAACAAGCCCAGATCATAACACTGTACACAGAAGTTCCTACAGTGGTGACTAGGTATGATGGGTACATGGTTTCATACTCTTTTCTTCTTAGTGTGACACACGTATCACTCTGGAATAGAGTAAATCTGGACTCATGTGAGCACATGCCATTTTTTCCTTTGCTCCAGTGTCTTTAAGCTCCCCAGCAAACCAAATTCTCTTTTTCTTATTATTCTTACTAACATGTGATTTTCTTATGAATACACAGCTGTTCTTGTTGCGTTGTGTACATTTCACTCTTATACATAGTCAGGAGTTGAAAGTTTGAAGTTTGAAAAAGTTTTTTCAAGTGTTTAAGTGATTCCTGATCACAGTCAGTTAGGATGTCTTTCCGACCACAATTCTTCCGCGAAATTGACGGTTCAGCACTATTCTTCCCGGTTTTAATAATGTGTTGGACAGTTCTTAACCCAATTCCAGTAATTTCAACAATCTCCTTAGTTGTTTTCTTTGCTCGATGCAGGCCAGTAATTTGGCCCTTCTGAAACACATTAACATGTTTTCCACAACCATGAGACGCGTCTTCTGGCATGGTTGTTTAAGAAGAGAAGCTACTTACTGCACCAGTTAGGGTTAAAAGAATCATTGACACCTGAGATATATGTACATATATAGTTCTGTAATCTGCACATATTCCAGAACTGCTTTTTTAGGTAATGTTACTCTACCAGAAATTGAGTAAATTGCAGAGAAAATTGCATTTAATGATTCAGTTCCGACTGCACTTGTCAAAATATGTTATAGGCAGGAATACACAATTTTGGCTAAAGCCTTACTTTTTGGTGATGGTGATGGTGATGGACGGGTTTAACAGACGTTCAAACATTTAGTAATAGTTTCAAATTGCAAATGAAAACACTGTAAATGCATGTGTGTCTCCAGGCCATTCCTTATTTACAGCAGAAGCCGAACAAATTTCACTTCTTTTAAGAGCATTTCATCTTATCAAAGTTTTACATGGGAAAAAAATGTCTTTCTTAAACTGCACCAGCATCATCTTGGCAACTTGCTGTGATGCTTTGTGTGTTATCTCAGTTTCGGCTGTCTTTATACTGAAAATGTTTTGCAATAGCTGTCATGAAGGAGGAATATCTTGCACATACATTCCACACTGTTATAGGTTCATTGAGCTTTACTCTAGAAATTTTATTTTCCCACTTTTTTTTTGGTAAATCTTTCCTTCAGTTTATTTAAGTCTGACACTTCATAAGCATAAGGCTGAATTTTACATATCCTGCAAAAACCTTATAATACCAGCCTTAAATTGTTCTGTACTCTTCTGATTTGTTATACAACAACCCAGCAATCAGTGACCTGCCAGCAAAGATAGGCCATGTTTTCCCAAAACATAGCTCATATCCATTTTCTACAATCTGACCCAAGTTTACACACTCATACTACAGGCAGGAGGTCGTGGCCAGGTCAGAGGCCATTCAAATTCCACTCCACCTTCCCTTGTGTTGGCTGCCAGCCCTCGGTATTTGCTGCTCTGATGAACAAACCTTACATAATCTTTCGCTGTTATCTGGTGACTGAACGTGGCAAGCATCCCAGCTAATTAAAGATGGAAAACATATGCAGTGCCTCAGTTATGTGGTCTGCACCAGGCGCTGCATCGCACTATCCTGTCCTCTGGGGGCTCTGCTGTGTTGTAAGGCTCTCTGCGAGCCTGTCTGCAGCTTATTGTGGCCAAACGTCCAGCGAATTATCTCCCGAGCAGAACGCTCCTGGATTTATTTATTCTTGGTGTTTGTGTGACATGACGTAAGTTGTTTGGATGGTCACAAAAACATCACTGTGCATTTCTCATTGTTTAACACATGCATTATTTGTTACTTTTTATTTGTATATTCCAAAAGCAAACATCAGCCGATGATGTTTAGTAGAGTAGATGTGCAGGTAGCTTTACTTTTAAATCAGAGGGATAGAAGGTGCTCTGAAAACATTTATCACGTATTTATATGGTGGATGCTTTATCCAAAGGGTCTTACCAGGTGAGTGGGAACTCAATCAAATCAATTAGTTAAGTAAAAATGGTAAAAATCCTTGCCTAAGGGTCCAACAGTGGCTTCTTAGAACGTTATTCACTAATCTGAGCATTCTCCAGTGACTAAAAGCTGTTCAAAGCACTCATCATTGTTTATAT
>JBCNYG010000019.1:19618254-19632840 GCA_039654305.1 Porochilus rendahli
GGTTATCAAGAAAGTCTGTTTTGCTGCCTTTTATCCTTGGGTGCTATGGAGATATATTGGAAATTATTGTACGCATATACTTGATTCACTAATGTTCCTAGATGGGCCTAGAGCTGCACAGTTCAATAAGTGGTCCTGCAGTAAAGTTTTACTAAATCTTTATTACCAGATGATTAAATTCAATTAAAAACTGATTTCAGTAAGAAGTGGGCAGATAAAGTGATGCAATAGAGCAGCAGGCAAGGGGGCAAACAAGACACTTTTACATACATGCCTGAAATCAGCTTTGACCGACATTGCACACTTTGCTTGCAAAATCATTTAAGATACTGTCTTCATCTTCATCATCTTCCGCTTAATGCGGGGTCGGGTCGCAGTGGCAGCAGCCTAAGCAGTGAGGTCTAGAAGTCCCTCTCCCCGACCACTTCCTCCGGCTCTTCTGGGGGGACAACTAGGTGTTTCCAAACCAGCTATCCATCCAGCGTGTTCGGAGTCGACCGTGGGGTCTCTTCCCAGTTGTACAAGCCTGAAACACCACACCAGGCCTCAACTGGCTCCTCTCAACACGGAGGAGAAGCGGTTCTACTCTGAGCTCCTCCCGGATGGCTGAGCTTCTCACCCTATCTCTAAGGCAGAGCCTTGCCACCATGCAAAGGATGCTCATTTCAGCTGCTTGTATTCGCGGTTTTGTTCTTTCGGTCACTACCCAAAGCTCATGACCATAGGCTTTGACTTCTGGCTCAGCTCCCTCATCACCACAACGGACCAGTACAAGCCCCGCTTTACAGCAGAGGCTGCACCAATCCGCCTGTCGACCTCCCACTCCATCCTTTCCTTACTCATGAGCAAGACCCCGACATACTTGAACTCCTCCACTTGGGGCACGACCTCAGTTCGGACACGGAGAGTGCATTCCACCCTTTTCCAGCTGAGAACCATGGCCTCAGATTTGGAGGTCTTTTATTGTCCGTACTGTAAACACAGAAATTTAGTATAGTTAATCTTTCTCCAGTATACACAAGAGGAGTTGTTGTTTTAAGACATTACTTGCTGAGTCATGTTTGAAACTTGTATAAGTGTGCGTGCTTTAAATGAAAGAAAATCATTACATTTAAGTTATTATTCTGCTCAAATCTTTCTCCATTATGTCTCTTAGCAATCAACTGTTACCTATTAACTAATTACATTGCCCAGCAGAATTATTTTTAACAAAAATTATTAATAATAAATTAGGTTACTTATTAAACACTGATTCATAATCACTTTGTGCTTTGTAAAGAATGGTTTGTTCATAGAAGGGCCTTAACACATGATAAAATCAATGTTACGCATTTCCGGTCATAGCATATTATTTTTTGTCCTGCCAAAAAAAAGTAATGCATTCTAATATTGTCTTGGAGTGCCTTTAGCTTTGATTACAGCTTACATTCACTGTGGCATTGTTTCAATAAACGCATGCACTGTCACAGCTTTAATTTCGGTCTTTTATTGAGATCTCGTGGTGTTGATGGAGTCGAAGTTAAATGTATAATGATGTAGCGTACAATTTAATGTAAATGTAAATATAAATATTCTTTATTTTCGTGACTTTTTGATGTTTGGTCCCTCATCTGCTATTGATGTTGCAACCTTGGCCACCCTCTTATTGAATTATCAAGGACTAGAGCTCCATTAGTTGTACATAAGATAAGTTCTGATCTCAGCACATGCTGGGATGCAGTAGAGCATTTCGTAAATAAGTTGTGTAGTGTCGTCGGTGGGATGATATGGTTGGGCAGCCTCTTCAGATCTCAGCTCCGGGACCCTCTGAGATATTATCTATGTTCAGAATTCGTAAATTCTTCCAGGTTTCCCCCTTTCAATGTCCTAAAGCTGGGATGTAGGAATGTGTTGACCCCTTACACTACTGATTATGTCTGAAAAAAAGATCCAGGTTCCTGGTTATGCACCAATGATAACAACTGATGGTGAGGCTCTTGTTTATATGCTTTTGTGAAATGCAGTATTACATTATGACAACACATGTTTTATTTTAAATGAGACTGTAGGAATGTTAAACATCCTGAGCTGTCTCCAGTTTCATAAAAAAAAGTCTGATGCTCTTTATTATTTGTCCCCAGTTACACCTAACTCTGTACATTAGGTAATCACTTTAATTGACTCTGAGCTGATGGGAAAATTGATCAACAAGCATGCTGTTACATTTGTTAAGGGATTTAAAAGGCACTCGCACACATCAAACACGTGCTTGTTAACATGAATTTTCTTTCTCTTTCTTTGAAGGTGTCTATTGCAGGCCAGCCGGGAGGAGTGGAGGCAGCCCGGTCAAGAATCAGGGTAAATAAAAACACTGGACAGTGACTCGTAAATACTTTATAGCTGCTTATAATGAGCTCTGCATGAGAATACATGGTCAGTTGCTTTAACTCTTACTTTACCCTTTGGAACTCTGACATGCTGTCCTGGTCAGTAAATTCAGTGGAGGTCAATGGTTGTTGGGGGTGGATGGTGTTGACATGTGTGATGCTTTTAAAAGATAAAATGTGTTTATATTACCTGCATTACTAGGTGAGAAAAGGAAATGTACTTCATCCTCTGTATGAGGACTTGAAGTGCCGCCCCCTGCTGGTGAAACCATATACAGACATGGAATCCACATTAAAAGTGGTCTTGATATTTTCCATCACCATAGGTGTCTTTCAGTACAGCAGTTCCTAGTCTTTGTCCTTGGGTAACCTTGCTCCCAGTTTCAACATACCCAGGGAAAATACAACGATACCTAGGATTTATTCTGTGCTATGCTGTTACTTACCCGATTAGTTGGATTACATGAACAGAAAACTTTGTAACCACTTTTTGAGAAGTTTGCTCTAGGATTTAAATAGGAATTTATTATTTTCATTGGACATAAGTAAAATATGGTGAACGCAGGGCATGAGATTTGACACCCTAGATCCGAGTACCTCTGAAGTGAAAAAATACAGCAGTAAACCAGAGCTTTGCTGTTAAAATTATAAGCTTCTTGCATACTGGACCATTTGGCTGAGGAATTTTGCTGTTCTGGTATAATTCTGAGGCACCCAGGCTCTTTTCTCAAGTTACAAACCGACCAAGGTTCTTCTTAAAAAAAAAGAAAGAAAGAAAGAAAGACACACACAATCACCAGATCTACTCTGGTCGGGATTTTGTTCAGAAACTGAGCCTCAATTAATTGTGGGTTTTTACACCAAAAACGATAAAACGGAGCAACGTTTTTACCATTCAAAAGCAATTTGTATGAAATGAGCACCTAGCCAGGAAGTCCAAGTGTGGGTTTTGGGTCATAAAGTATAAGCAAAGTGATGTGGGTGAAACATATACTTGGGAAGGAAAGACCAACATGCCGCTAGCTTTCTCTCTCTCTTTCTCGCTCTCCTCTTTCTCGCGTGACTTATGCTGCTGGAAATTCCACTCCTGACCACTCCAATCATCTCCACTTTTCCCTTTTCCTCTCAGTCTTTGAAGGAGTGCCTGTCTTCATTTTTCTCATTTGTCTTGACAGCTAGTGGACAGCATGAAGAGAGATGGAGTGCGTTTGACTGACCCACTTAAGTAGGAGACTGAAATTTTAAGTTTTCCTTTCTCTGTTCCTGCCAGGATGTGAATAGAGTTCGATATTAATATTCACAAGCATTCAGGAAGGCACTGGTACTATCGTGAGAAGCATTTTCTTCTTACTGTACATCTCTTTCTAGGTATTACCAGTAAGATTGACCAGAAACCATGTGTCTTACTGGTTTTCAGAGAGTTCATCTGCTGTTTTAATGCTTCACTGAGATTAGACGATTAAAAATTAGCCTTGCATTCTTCTTTGGAGCAGACTTTGTTCTTTTATTGGGAGCCAGGCTGATTTATACAGGCTCTTTTTAACAAATATGCAAAAACCAAATGCATTACAGTTAATGATTCTTCATTTTAACATGATCCTTTGTGAATAAAATCCAACTATGATGCTTTTATGAATAAAATCAGAACCTGACTATTGGTTTTAAGCCCCATGAGAACGAGAAAATTGTAAGCTTACATGCACCATAGGAATGTTTAAACCTAAGCACTTTGTCCTTGACTGCTGTTTCTGCTGAGCCTGATAGATGGAGGCCTTTCCATTGTAGGGGAAGTTCCTTCCTTTACCACATCTGAAAGGGGTTCGTAAGGCCTTTCATTTTGGCCCCTGGTACAGAACGTGAGTGCATGCGCAGACACTGTCGCATATGGTACTAATCAAGATTGAATTTTGTCTGACTGGTCACGCTTGTTTACCATTTTATGTTTCTAGGGCACATCAAGGATTAAAATCATAGATGATGGTAACATGGAGCAATATTTTGGTTCTTTATTCATTTGTGTTGGGACTTGTCTCTGCGGAGTGCCTCAGACCACAGGAATTTTGAAGAGAACTTTAATTTGGCTATGCATTTAAAAAGTTTATGTGGCCACAGGCCAAACTTAGCAGTTATGGGTGTGGATTTGGCCGAGGTCAAACATCCCCGATTATAAAACCAAAATGTTGGTTCCTGTTTATACTGATCAGCAGGTATCGGATATCCCAGATAAAAGATTTCATAAAATTAATGCAAAACCAATTTATTTATTTATTTGGGTTTTTTAGGAGCTACTGCCCTTGGTGTTGATGTTTGAGCTGCCAGTCATAGTCCAACTGAACCCTGACCCTAGCTCTCCAGCCATCCAGCACATCTCTCAAACATACAACATCTCTGTGGCCTTCAAGCAACGTAGTAGACTCTACGGTACTACTGGGGTTGTGAGGGGCTCCCAAAACAACATTGCAGCTGTGAAGGTATGCATAACACTCACTTTTAGAGACTATTAGAAAAAATTTCTTTCAATCCACATGAGGTACAATTTCAGATGCAATAATTAAAAAAACTACAATTTAAGATGCAATAATAAAAAAAAAATTAGGTCTGTGCTATATACATTCTTCTTAAAACTTTTGTCACCAATCTAGCACTATTAACTATGCAGGTGATTGTGGCCACAGAAAAAACACTTTGTGATAAAAGTTTCAAAGGCTACTACTGGGCTTGGAGCCTGAACTGCTACCCATGATCCTTCCCTCATTTCCAGGTGACCTGCTGGGGTTCCAGTAGGCCCCAGTTCTGCCCCAGAAGGCCACTTGCATTGCGTGGTATGTACTGAGAGCTGGGTGGTTATACCTTTGCCAAAACCAAAAGCCTCCATAGGCAGTAAATGGGAAGCAAAGGGCCCACAGAAAAAAATCAGTATGTCCTTTTATTCTTCCTGTACAACAGCTCTCCTCTAAAATAATTGTTCCAGAGGGCCAGAAGTGCATCTCATATTATTACAAGACATCCAAATAAAGTTGTATTGGGGTAGGTTGAATTCTTAACTAGAAAATGTGAATTTTCTACAATAGCACAATTTTGATAGTTGTTCTTACTACACCATGAACAAGACATTTAAATGAATGCAGTCATTCTTTCTTTCTTTATTTATTTATTTTTAATAATAAAAGCTCATTCACCGAGACTTGTATGGTGGCTTCTCCAGTGGTGATGGAGAACCTAAGCATAATAATAAATTGATAATTCAAAATAATAATTATAATGCAAAATCACTTATTTCTCCCCTTGCCTGCGTGGGCTTCCCCGAGGTACACCAGTTTCCTCATACTTTCCAATGGTCTGGCGAGCTGTTCAGGGCGTACCCCGCCTTTGCCCAGAGTCGGCTGATATGGACACCAGCCTCCTTGTGACCCTAATTGGGATTAAGCGGCTTAGAAAATGAATGAACGAATAAATGAATGACATCACTCATTACTTTTATCATTGAAGACAGTTAAATATGTCGAGTAATACACTTACACTCACTATACAGGTCTTAGGGTAGTGATTAGAGGATCTAACCAATCATTTCTTTGTGCTTGTGCTTGTGCTGCAGAGAGGCACAGCCATGTTGCTGGAGCACTTAGCTGGGAGCCTGGCAAGTGCCATTACCGTGAGCACACAGCTGGACATCGCACCTCAGCACCACCTTGCCATGATGGGTCGCAACGGCAGCAATATCAAGCACATCATGCAGAGAACCGGCGCTCAAGTGCACTTCCCTGATCCAAACTGCCCGCAAAAGAAATCAACTGTTTATATCCAGGGCACTATTGACTCTGTATGCCTGGCACGCCAGTACCTCATGGTAAAAAAGTCTATTTTTTCCTGTTCTTTTTTCTCCCGTCCCATTGACTTGCTTCCTATTTATGTCTTTCCATTCTTTTTTGGTCCCTGTTTCTCTGCTTTTTTTCTGTGTATGTGGTTTTGTGTGTGTGTGTGTGTGTGTGTGTGTGTGTTTGTGTGTATGTGTGTGTGTGTGTGCATGTCTGCATTCCTTTTTCATGGAACAAAAGAGAACACTGACTTTAGCTGTCACTTGGTGTTGTGGTCTTCTTCAGATTTCTGAGATATGTGTAAAGGAAGTAGAGAAGAAGAGTCAGTACAGGATGGTCAGTGAGAACAAGAGTGGGGGTGGCAGGACACAGCACAAACAGATGGAGCGTAAGCCTAGGAACCTCATTCAGGAACAAACAAGTGGAGGACGTTCCCCTTGAGCTTATTGGAAAAAACAAAGTAATTAGAGTACTGTGATGCTTCCTGGATTCTTATCTCTGCAGCTTGCAATGGAGTGAGACACTTATTTGTATTATCAGCTGCTATTTGAGCTGATCATGATTAGTAAATTGCATCATATAGTATTACATTACTGTCGTGTTCATATTAAACAAGATATTTTTATAAATTTGTCAAGACATGCACCCAGGAAGTGATTCATGCGAATATTGTGACCGGGGAACATGTACAGACAAAGATATTTGATGACTTGTGGCAATGTCTGGCAAAATAGCCATTGGCAATACGAAGTGGGTGGGTATGAAAATAAACTGCTTTTATTCTTGAGGCAATACAATCGAGGCAACTACCAATGGGAGTGAAAGGATCCCATTGAATGACAGTCGACACCAACACTGAGTTAACCCAAACAGTTACTATAAAGAGATAATATGCTTTGGACTTTGTTTTCTATAACAGAATGGAGAATAAGCACCTAATTGCATACTTCAACAACACTGAATTATACATCAGCACTCGCAAAATTATGAAATGTTTAGCCAGTCATTTTTCTTTATTAAAATAAATCTACTTTTTTAGAAGGAAGAATCCTGAACATTAATATAAACAAACCTTTTTAATCAGCAGATTCCGCTAAATTATTTTTGTTTAGTTACAAGCAAAAATCGACCAGCCCCAGCATAGAACGGATTAAGTAGGAAATTTGACATACTGATTATCTCAGCCAATTTTGTGTGAAGGTGGGGTACACCCTGAACAGCTTGCCAGTCCAGTCAGCAGGGCCAGCACACTCAACCATTAATATTCACACCTAGGGGCAATTTGGAACAGCCAGTTGTGCATGTCTTTGAACTGTGGAAGGAAACTGGAGTACTTCAAGAAAAGCTTACCCAAGCATGGGGAGAACATGAAAACTCGACTCAGAAATTCCCTCGCTGAGCCTGGGATTCAAACCCAGGACCTTCCTGGGTTTGTGGAGTGTAAAAAAAAGCAGGAAGCTGAAGTTTCTAGAGAATTCTCAATGGTTCCTGAGCGCCTGCTGGGTTTGTTGAGTAAGTGTGCAAAGTTTCCTCAATCCTCTACCTGCTGATGTTGTTCTTTTCAACATGAGAATGAGAGGGTGGATCACAGTACAAGAAAGTGTAGCTTTGCTACTTTAGGATATGAGCCAAGTAGTTCTTGAGGCACTTAAAAGTCGCAATGATTTAATACTGTGTTAAAAGTTGCTTTCCATTCTTCCTTTCTCACTGTCTGGTGGTGGTGGTGTGTGTGTGTGTGTGTGTGTGTGTGTGTGTGTGTGTGTGTGTGTATGGACATATGTGTAACACAGGGCTGCTTGCCGCTGGTCCTGATGTTTGATATCAAAGAGGACGTCGCAGTTGATCCCCAGTGTGTCACATCTCTCATGGAACAGCTGGATGTGTTTATCAGTGTGAAGCCCAAACCCAAACAGCCTAGCAAGGTAAATACACACAAAGACACAGACACACACAGACGCACACTCAGGCTGCAGTCAGACTGGTGGATGGATGCACTGTGTGGCAGGCACATGCAGAAGTAGTATGTGGTTTTTGTACTCGGGAATCTGGGAACTGGAAAGCCTTTCTCAGCATTCATTTTCATATCCTCGCTCACGGTCAGACGACGAAACAGGATCTCGTGTTTTTCCCCAAAGGCTCCGTTCTAAATCAGCAGACTGTGCAAATCACAATTTCATTTCAGTACTTATAAAAAAAATGCTACATACAGAATATTAGCTGATTAAGCAGTTTTTAAAGATTAAGATTTCCATGTCAAATGCAGTCAGTCAGCCAAGCCGCGTTTTTTGTGTCTTTAGGTTTGCATTTTGCAAGACTGAAATGTTCAGTACATCTGTTTGTTTTTTTTAATGTACATAAATCATATATTTGCTTATATAATATATTCCATCCCTTCGTCCATCATTTGTACACTTTGTCTGTCAGAGTTGCAAGGGAAGCTGCAGCCAATCCAAGATAACTTTGGGTGAGATATTAATTCACTTTTAAGTGAGATATTGATTCACTTTTAAGTGAGATATTGATTCATAAATTTGCTTGCTAGGCTAAGATATACTATATATTTTTAACCATTGATTGTGTAAAACAAAAAAAAGTGTCATGACAACAAAATGCAATAAGAGAAATTAATTAAAGTCAGGTGGCTGTAATGTTACAGTGTTCCACTAAACGTTGCCAAATGTTTGTTTACGGATTTAAGAAAGTCAAAGTCTAAGTGATATTACTAATAACTAATGTAATTTGAGAAATATGTTAATAGATGTGTTTTGGTTGAGGCAGACTTCTATGAGGCAGATTGATAGCCATATAAGCATCAAAGATTCCGAGCACCCCCCTCCCCATTAAAAAAATGCTATGCTAAGCTTAATTTCCCATCACTCGTCAAGCAATGGCCCAAAATCGCGCTCATTTTAATGCCAGTAATAACATTAATGTTATTTATCTACAGGATGCCTCTCGATTTAACTTTTTTCTTGTCAGATTAAATACACAGCCCAGCTGTTGTGTGTGCAGTTTTTTTAAATTAATTGCCAGCAGAGCTTTAATGGATTTCAGCAGTAAACCCCAACACTGAAAAATTTCAGGATCAACATTCACTATTCACACTCACACCTAGGGCCAATTTGGAACAGCCAATTAGCTTAATGTGCATGTCTTCAGACCGTGGGAGGAAACTGGAGTACCCAGAAGAGACACAGGTAAGCACATGGAAACATGCAAACTCCACACAGAAACTTTCTCGCCTTGAACCCAGGGCATTCTTGCTGTATGGTGGACATGCTAGCCACTGCACCATCGTGCACTAAAAGTACTAAAAGTAGATTTTAGGATGCCAGTGACTGCATATTGTTTATTTACTTGTGTTTTTTATAGTCTGTGATAGTGAAGAGTGTGGAGAGGAATGCCCTGAACATGTATGAAGCCCGACGCTATCTCCTGGGCCTGGACAACAGTGGAGTGTATGTGTCTGTCTCCACCTCCTCCAGCAGTAGCAGCAGCAGCCCTCCCTCCGCACTGACCCCGAGTCTTAGCTGCCCTGTGGGCATCGACATCCTCACCTCTGCTGGCTTGGGTCTCACCAGCCTGGGTAAGAGTGATTCGTATTAAATAGAATTTAACATGTTAATGTAGTGGGGCAGGGGTAGGGTGCTGGATTACTGATCCCAAGGTTGTGGGTTCAAGCCCGACTATCATTGAGTTGTCACTGCTGTCCCCCCAGTGCTGCTAACTGGGTTATCAAAGGCCAGACATGTCTCTCACTGTCTGTGGAGAGAGGCATGTAAAAGAACAATTACTGACTTTCGTAAAAAGTAGGCTGCACTGCTGTCAGCGTGTTTCTGCCCTGCGATGGCCTGGTGTACTCTGCCCTTGCCCAGAGTTGGCTGAGATGGGCCCCAGCCTCCCTACGACCCTAATTAGGATTAAGTGGTTAAGAAAATGAATGAATGAATGAAATTTGTTGAAAAAAATCAACAATTTCCATGAGACATAACCGATCTATAACCTATTTTTTCACTGTTTATTTGCCTAGGCAAACTAAACATTTCTTATAGATGTGCAGAAGTTTTGGTAAGATTGATGTTTTTTGTAGTCTTTTACATGTGTTGAGAAATCACAATCACTTATTCATTACAAATTGCCTTCATGGCTCAGCTGATTGACATTCAGTGGCAGCCACAACATTCAGTAAAAGGCAACATGTTGACTACCACAGGCACAGACCTGTGATTCTTCCTTTTATAGAACAGATAATCTTATGTGAATTAATTTCTGGATTTTCTATCCACGTTACTGATTGTAATTATATGTAATTTACACAAACGAAGAAGTCTTACAATTTAATTCTGAACAAAGGTTTTATTCTAAACATTTACCGAACTAAATAGATTTGTATGAATACCATATTCCTTTTGTAAATGATCCTTTACTGATTCACAAATAAAAAAATGTAAATTTATTCTTAATTTTCTTGTTTTGTTAGTAGAGGAGTGACGATAAGGCTGGCTCATGATTCTGATTTCCACTTTTATTTCAGGTCTGCTTGGTCCTACTGCTGCATCTTTAAGTGCTCCATCCACCCCCAACTCTCTTCTTAATGCCCTCAACAGCTCCATCAGTCCCTTGCACGTCCCATCCTCTGGAACACCTAGTCCGACACTTTGGTCCAACTCAATGGCCAGTCCAGCCAGCACACCAGGTGTGAGAGAAAATTCATGTATGGACACATAGTTTTTACCAACTTATTTTTAATAGTCTACTTAGTAGATATCTTAAAAGCTTAACCTATACCAAGTGTGGCACTTCTATTTTAACTTTTCACTTAAATACACCAAAAAACACACCACTGTGTAACAGAATTTACATATGATTGCAAAATTAGTTAAGTTATGCAGCTGCAACTGTGTTAACACCTAAGTGATTAGCATTGATTATTCTACTTCTCTGGTAGTTCCAGTTCTCTTTGCCTGAAATAATATTTTTTTAGGGGCTTACCCCTGCCAAAAAATGTTAACAATTGGAGGTAAATAGATAAATAGCCAAGAGCCTTTAATTGGAAAATTTACAGCCGGTATTAATGTTTCATCAAGCAACATGTTATTTATCTTCAATTTATGCAGTGAGTACCTTCTCCTTTTTTTTTTAAACAATGTAGGGAAGATGTTTTCCTGTGCTTGTGGAAAATATGTCACTGTGTTTCAAAAGGGTGAAATTATTGGCCTGCAATGAAATAACTGTGGAAAGTGGTGAAATTTCTAAAATTTGGTTAAGAACTGTCCAAGACATTATTAAAACTTGGAAGAATATAGTGGCCACTGTACAAGCTTTTCTGCTTACATGCTGTAATCAAGGTTAAAGGCGATCCAACACAATATTCAAGTGCTTGACTTTTTTTTTGGCAGGCCAGTGTATGTAATGTAAACCACTAGCCACAGTAGTTTGGAAACAGGTTTAATAGGTTAAAAACCTTTGCCTTCATTGCAAATTCAACTATGATTGTGGTAAGGGTAAAAATGTGTCAATCATTATTTTTTATTTTGTAACCTATAATGGAAATACTGGCAATAAATGGCCCAAACCTGTTCTAGCATGACAGTGTATCTGTGTACAAAGCAATACTACATCAAGACGTGGTTGGACAAGGTTGGTTAGGTATATTTTGAATAGCCTTCACCTGACCTCAACCTCAACACCTTTGGGATGACCTGGAATTCTGACTGAACTTCAGGCCCTCTGGCATGACATCAATGCCTGATTTCACTAATTGCGGCGGAACGAACACAGATTCCTATAGCCATGCTCCATAATCTAGTGGAAAGCCTTCCCAGAAGAGTGGAGGCTATTATTATCATCAGGAAATGTGGACTAAATCTGGAATAAGCTGTCAACAATCACCTATGAATTTGGATTACATTATGTGTATACTGAGATTTTGTATTATCCACTTTCAGGTTTTTCATCTCCTTTGATGATCCATCCAGCCACTCAGGCTACACTGACCAACATCCTCCTCCAAAGTTACACACAGAATACACCGTCCCCTCCACCCGGCCTGGCCCCTATAGACTCTCAAGTCAATGGAGTCACAGACTGCAGCAAGGCTGTGTCCACCCTCAATGGCAAGGTGACTTCGCCCTAACTATTTCAGAATGTACTAAGTATCACTTAGACTATAAAAAAGAATAATGTAAAACATCCTGTCATATCAGTGAGAAATGGGTTTACATCTGTTTTGTGATGTAGCACTCCAGCTCCATATACAGCAGAATGTCCAGTTCCTCACTGGCTGACAAAGTTCTGAATGCGGCACATGGAGATTCTGTCCCGGATGCCAGCACACACTGTCCATCAGAACCGTTGTCCAGCAAGTCCAGTCAGGATCAAGGTAGTCCTAGCCTGGAGTAAATATGTGTCTTTTTACGAATATGAATAAATTCAGCATGCTGATGTGATTGTGGATCCAGTATTGAACACATCTATCTGATCTATCTGTTTTTAGTTCATGTCTTTAGGATTTATTAAGTAAATGGTTCACTTGCCACCTAATCTCTTGTTTATTTAGGAATTATACCATACACTTGTTAGTATACAAATTTATGTTTGGATATTTGTAGTGTATTATGTTTTTTTTTTTTTTTAAGTGAACTTCTCCTTAATCCTACTATCTAAGTGCTAGCTATGAAGTACTTACTGTTTTTTTATGTTAGTTCTCATCTTATTCAGGAAAAAATGTGGTGAACAGCTTGACTGGTACTAACCCGCTGACCTACTTCAGACTGAAATTGGACTGTATTGACTTTGGCCAGTTCATTTATGTATTAATGTGTGTTTGGTTCCAAATGGTTAAGCCATGCTTTTCTGAAGGCCAAGCATTTCCGTATTTCAGCATTGTAACCATTAAGATGTGTTTAAGTTGGCAGAACTTCCAAAAGCCATCATAAGGGTATGGTTTTGACCCTCACTCAGACTAGGAGTCAATTAAACTAGAGTTTCCTGTCTCTGGTAAGCAGTGAAGCTGTAATAAGGGCGCTCAACTTCAGATTCCTGCATGCCATGAGTAGTCAGGCTGTACAATTGTTAACCAAAGATGTCGGTCATTTGGCTCACATGTTTGTGTGTGTGTGTGTGTGTGTCTGTGGGTGGGTGTTTGTGATTTAGGATCTGATACTTTTGTGGAAGTGGGTATGCCACGGAGCCCCTCACACTCGGGCAACAGCAGTGAACTTAAGCAGATGCTGGCTTCCTGTAAAACTGCTTCAGGCAAGAGGCAGGCTTTGGAGTTACTTCAGGGCACAAAGAACTCCCATTTACAGTATGTTCTCTCTCTCAAACACACACACGCACACACCTGTTAAAACACACAACATACATAGGACTGCGTGCAAATACCTGGCACATTAAATATACCTAATTATTTTTCAGAGTTTTCAGGTTTGCTTTTCTGAATATTTATTTATCTGATACCTTATAATTTTACTCTCTTTATTTTAACACGAAGAAGGCAGGAGTATCATTCTCACTCTTTAAAAATGGAATAGTGATCCATAAAAATACATGTAGTGTATTTATATGGTATATATATATATATTTCTATATAGTTTCTAATACATAAATATTAAAAACTGACTGTTCACCTTCTGCCTAATACATTGCATTCCTTGGCAGGTGGAGCTGTCACATAATCAGTGGTATTCACTTCACCTGTCCATGGTTTTAACGTTGATTTGGTGTATACCGTATACAAGTAGCTAGTAGCTGACACCCCCATCACTGTATTTATTTAACCATTCTTATGAGTGATTATTAAAACTAGTGTACAGCTGGATCTTCTCAGACTCTGACCTGTCTTTTTTCAGTTCGACTAGCAGGAGATGAAAAAGACAGACGCATTACAGACAGAAGGACACACAGAAAGAGTGTTATGTGTCTTATTTCTTTGAAAAAAAGTTTGGCAAAATTTTAATTGCTTTCTATTCACCATAATTGCTCACTAAATACAGAGACATATCAGACGTAAATGGGCACGATAATTTTTGAAATATTTATACATATATACATACCTCACAGGAATCCCCCGACTCACTTGGAGTTTCTCTGCATCTTCAGTTGCTTTACAACAGAGATTGTTTTCAACAGTCTGCTTGACAATCCAAAGACACTTGTCAGAGCGCCCAGGTTGACCTGACTGAGATGCTGTTGATCCCCTGTCTTCCCCGGTGAATTAAAAAAAAAGAAACAACAACTCTTTTGCTCCTGGTGTTCGCACTATAGTTTGCACTATATATTTGCTATAAGCATTATATATGAAAATCTAAAATATTATATAAATTTTTATTATCATTATTATTATTATTATTATTATTATTATTATTATTATTATTATTATTATTATTATTATTATTATTATT
>JBCNYG010000019.1:19645575-19656066 GCA_039654305.1 Porochilus rendahli
AGCTGTCCAGGGTGTACCCCACCCTCGCCCAGAGTCGGCTGAGATGGGCGCCAGTCTCCCCGCGACCCTAATTAGGATTAAGCGGTTACGAAAATGAATGAATGAATAAACTATCCAGATTTTTTTTTTCATTTGGGGTTCCTATTTTCTGCAGGAAAACTAATGTTATTTATTAAATAAATCATGTTTTGTTTAGTTATTTTCAATAATGCAGAAGAAATCATATAAAGTGTGTACAAAAAATAAGGCACCTGAGAAATTTGCAAAGTACTTCACATTATTTACTGTTTCTGGTGTGCTTTTAAGATCTGAACAAGAACAGAAGAAAACTCTTTGAGCCTCCCAACATCCGATCCTCGTTCTTGGAGGGGGGCGCCAGTGGACGTCTGCCACGCCAGTACCATGCAGACATTGCCAGTGTGAGTGGGCGCTGGTGAGCCCTGCTTCATCCGCTCCTGTGTTACTGGTTCACAGACAGCCTTAACTGCACAAAATCATTCCTGACACCTTAATAAAGATTACCGGACCAAACCTTGGGAATTAGTACCAAAAAACCATAAAGAATGTCTACAGAAAGTTGGTGGAGTTTGGAGGACTTGTGTAAATGTTGATTATTATGTACAATATGGTACTCTATGCAGTATGGTACTCATGTGGAAATGAAGGGAATGCTGAAGGATTCATAAAGCTCCTGCACTGTTGTTGTGTACTTAGTTCAGTTTTTTTATTTTATTTATATCCATGTTTTAGACTTGTGTCATACTAATTCTTTGCACTTTACGAGTACTAAATACTTTACCTGTGGGCTGATTCCTCTCTAATCTGCCTTACAAGATGTGCATGGAGCGTATATAGCACTTACAAGGTTACAATTAAGACACTTTGATTAAGGTCCTTTTTTTTTCATCATTTTTTTTACAATGCATTGGGACTTAGAATGTTTACTCAGCAGTTTTTTTTCATGTATTAGGTCATAACTTTTAGGCCTCTTTGCTTAGCTAACATAAGGACAAAGACCCTGAATCATCACAGGTGTACACAGAGGTGTGCGACACTGATGAGATGCAAAAACAAACAAAAAACCTGAAAAACTTCCATTTAAGATTTTACTACATAAAAGTATGTAGCTGTACCATGCTGTTATTTTTATGATTGAATGTTCAAATGACGGCAATTCATTTAGGATAAAATCACTTTTTAACTGTACAACAAGCTATTTAGAATAGTTGGTGCAAAGCAGCAGGAAAAAAGCATATTGGTATAAAACACTTAATTATATTGTGAAAAATGTAACCAACAAAAGTTCATGTGGCAGGTGGATATTAAGAGAAGTAAAAATAGGAAACAGGCATGATTGGTCAGCAGTACTAAGCATGTTCCTAGAGATCTATCTTCCTGAAGACTTTGGCTTTAACCCTAATCTCACCTTGCCATCTAAATATTGCCTTAAGAAGCTCTTTATCAGGTAAAAGAGGTTTGTTTGATTTTTGTTGGAAATAAAACCCAGCAAGTTTAGCTACAGCATTTATGACCTTTTTAGCCTTTTGTTACTATGGTGATGATAGATTTATGCAATTATGCATTAATACTTTTTTCTTCTGACAAACATAAATATCTTCTTCCAGTGGAAATATAAATTCACTGAAGGAAAAAAAGACGCAGGGTGCATACCTTATTTCATACCAACTTTATTTGGGTGAACTTTGACCTGTGAATTTAGGAAAATTAAGTTTTGCATTCATCATTAGCCTTTTTTTGATTGTGTTCACATTGATTGTTAAAAAAAATAAAAAACTGCTTATTATTTCATATCACTCACATCAGGATTTTTCCCCCTCATTCTTTTCTTGTTTTTTAGCACCTATCTGAACTATTATATCCAATCAACATTCTCTAGGCTTTATGTTTTCTTTCTACGCGTATTATTTGCCACCTCTTGTTCTCACACAGATGTTGAACCAAAGGGCTATACTCTCTAACACAGTTTGAATATTTGATCAAACCCACAGCATTCCTAATGCAACGCCCAGTTTGCAAGTTCCAACTAATTTAACTACCTCTTTGTCTGCCTTTCTCCACTTTCTTTACATTACACAACAATGTTTTAATGCAAAATGTAGGTTTTTTTTACGTGACATTGCAGAAGTAAAGGTATGAGTTTCATAGACTCGTCAGCATATTTGCATGTAAAGCTGTGAATGTTGCCAATCGATCTCTAAAAGTTGAATCCATCAAGTGCCTTTTGAAAAGCTTTATAAAACTATCTGTAGTATCCCATCATGGTACAGTGTTTTGACACAGATGTGCATAAACCACTCATGGACTAATGTCACAGTGCGTTGCTTAACCTTTACATGTATAGTATTATTGTATTTGCATTTAAGTGTTCCTTATGTTTCGTATGACCTTACATGTGATTAGAGGTACTGATGAAATACTTATTGTGCATATTGCAGTTTTGTAGTCTTTTATATTTTTCGGCCTACTAGTTTGTCACGGTCATTTCCAGAAAGCAGCGAATGATCAATTAGTAGTAAGATTGACTTATGTTTTATACCATATATGGTATGTACAAGTGGAAGAAAAGACTTCTTGTCAGTATTAACTGCAAAATCAAATCAACCGACTATGCAAAGAAATCGCTTTGCCATATAATGTATAATGTTTTCTACTTAAAGCACCGCAGTCTTGTTCCAATCAGATCACAGGCTGCCTGAGTTCAGTATATTTCTGCCTTGATATACCTGATTAGTTCTTTGTATGCATCAAATGCTATTTTTTTATTTGTGTGAATTGTGATTGACCGAACTGTAATTGATTTGTAGATTTGTTTTTCTTTCACTCCCTAACAGGAGAAAATAAGGGAACAGAAAAGAATTTGTCTTAATATTTTGACATGGTCTTGTAAGCAGGGCCAGCACTTTTTTTTTCTTTTTCTTTTGAAAATCTTGAATCACAACCAAATGAACAAATGCTCCATGATAATCGTGTACAGGATAACGGTATTGGAGCATTCGTAATGATAATAAGGGAATAAACAGAAGCACTAATCTGTATTGCGCTGCCAAATGTTTTATAATCCCTTTCATACACATTTGTTAGTTGGCCAGTGCCTTGCAAATGACTCTTTTAGAATCTGTGAGGTTGACACAGATAAAATACTTTTTGATACTGTTCTGATATAAAGTTGTATTAATGCCATGAACATGTGATACGAGTGAATGTTCTTGACATGTTGGGGGCCTTGTTACAAAAGAATAAAATGTACGCAAACCTCTCAGATGTTGTGTTTCTCATCCTGTGTGTTCTCTCATTTCCTTCGAAATAATTTGTGTTGCAAACTGAGCCGAGGCATACCCAAACTGTAATCCTGGTGGTTCCATTTACTAACAAAACCTTTTTTAAATACATTGAGGAAAAGTGCAGTTTGCCAGATCCTTAGTGATCCATCTCTCTGGAATCCTCCTGTGAACCCAGCCACCCTTAGTATGGCTATTCGCCGGCTCAGCCTCATCCATTCAGTTGCTGTTGCTAGGCACGTGGAACCAGTGACACATAGCATTCTGCTAACTGGAGAACTACCCCTGTGTTTTAATCAGCCGTGAGCATGACCACACCCATGCTGAATCATTATAATTACACAAATCTGCCCAGGCCCTTAACAGCATGTACATTCCTCAAGAGAGACCTCATAAAAGCTCAAATTCTTTTCATGTGACACTGTCTGGACAAACTACTACCCAGAACTTTAATTACAGGGAATGCTATGAACAGTGTAAAGTAGAGCTATGCTGCCATATTTAATCTGAAAAATAACTTGTCCTGATTTTATCATCTTGTCCTGTAGGTTCAGTCTCCCATGCCAAAATATTTCCAAAATAAGGATGGGTGACTTGCAGCCTGCGGTGGAAGCATCCAAAAATGCAGCAGTTCACTTTTTTTTAGTCTTGATTTATGGCGTGGATTTGTCTTTGCTTTGCCCTTTAAATTCAGCCACATTGTTTGGATCATGGACAGTGTATGAGAGAGAGAGAGAGGGAGAAAGAGAGAGAGTGAGACTGAATGCTCTGCACCACATTAGAAACCATCTAGAACAAATTCAATGGATGCGGCAAATAGGAAATCAGCCACCAGTGCCAATTAGGAAGTATTTTTAATGAAGCGTGTACAGAAAAACGACCCTAAAAAAACTCCCATTTTTTCCATCCTACATTTTAAGGGATCTGTTGATTCCTTACAAATCTGTT
The DNA here is from genome assembly GCA_039654305.1 of Porochilus rendahli. NCBI lineage: Eukaryota > Metazoa > Chordata > Actinopteri > Siluriformes > Plotosidae > Porochilus > Porochilus rendahli. The sequence goes on from JBCNYG010000019.1 coordinate 19,649,823, forward strand.
TCTCATTAAGGTATTAGACTTACCCCAAAATTTTCAAATACCTCCTGAGCATTCACCACATGCTACTTTTCCTTGCAGGAACACGCGGTAAATAGTCTTTTCTCTAAAAAAAAATGAAATCTATCATTGTGTATCCAAGCAAACATTGCTTGTGTCAGTGCTAAAGTTGAGGTGTGATGGTGGTGATGGCTCAATCGAGTCTAATTGCATCACATTAGACTGGACAGAAGTGAAGGACTGGGTGTCAGAGTCTTTCTGCAGCTTGTCTGCTTCTGTCAGGATTCCTGGCTCCGATAACCTGTGATCACTCAGCGAGCTGCTCAGCATTCATGGCCAGACAGAGGCTCAGTTTCCTCCTTCTTTTTCCTTTCTGAACGGGACATGCTGTAGCTGTTCTCAGGCCTACATGAGACAAAAGCAAAACTCATGAAAAAAAAAAACAATTATAAGGCTGTAAATCTGATACCAAGTAACAAGTCATTATGATAAGATTACCCAATACAAACATTAAACTTTAGATAAATGAAGAATTTTCCACATCTGAGCCTTGCTGTGTTTGTTTTAGCTTCCACTAGAGGGTGATAAAAGCATAAATGTGTGCTAAAGTGCTTTGCTTTCCTTTTTAGTGTGTTTAAATTATTCATCAGTACATATTCTATTTATTAATAGAATGAAGAGAATCTCTTGAGGAATTTGTGTGTTATTGATTAGCTCTGCAGCACTTACCTTGGAAAGCTTCTCACTGACTGGAATAGATTTATGATAAATATCACTTTATTTAGCAAAGCACTGGCATAGTCATCTTTTTAATACTCTTGAATAGCATCCAAGATGTGCTGATTTTGAGTGTTTAGTTTATAATTTTGTCATTTGGCTGAGAGCGATGCAGCAGCACTTTAGTGAGTCTAACCCTATGACCTCCAATCAGTTCAAGCACATGTTGGTCAAACAGATCCAGATTCAAAGATTCACTCACTTGATAAAACCCCCATCAATTCCATCATCTCATAGATCGTGAGTCTCTGTTGCAGCTGTTATAAAGCTTCATTGCATTCTGGGGGTTTTAGGCAGCATCTCATTTGCTGTAGTTGGTACTTCTCATTAGTAAAACACTGAATGTTATTGGAAATGTGTAGTCAGAAAGAAAGCTAATATGTAATGTTTTTATAAAGAAAACATCAAAATATATCATTGAATCTCCACAGGCAGTAAGATCAGAATTCCAAAATTAATACATTTATATCATAAAACCAACATGTTAAAACCAGTTAAATTAAGTAGAGTGCAGGTCCGCAAAAAAGTCTATAATTCATAATGAGGCTCAGCAACATTATGTTGCATTAAAATGAAGTCAGTTGGTGACCTGATTGTACTGAATGAGTAAGTCCCATCAATTGACTTTTTTGGCTGAAATAGTGAAAGAGTGGTTCAGGGAGCATGAGGTTTGTTTTTCACACATGAACTGGCACCACAAAGTCCTGACCATTACCCTATTGACCCTATTGAAAGTCTTTGAGATGTGCTTTTGAAGACTTTACAGAGTGACCATGGATTCAGGAAATCTATGCTTAGGATGAAAATAAATGTTGTGATGTTGCTAACGTTTGTCAAATCAATGTAATCATGATAACTGTATTCAAGAGTAAAGGTGGTCCAACAAAATAGTAGAGTTCATGACTTTCTTTGGCCCGGGCAATATATTTTTATATAAACATATTTTATGTGTTTCAGTGTGGAGCTTTGTTTCAAATAAGTAAACATTAAGTAGATTATTTTCATAGTTTTGTGCATTTCAGTCAATATGAGCATCAATAAATATATTTTAAAGCTAGTTAAAGCTTAAATCTCTTGAAGCTGCATTTTCCCTAATTTATTTAGACTATAAATAAAACAGCCAGGATTGCAGCTAAATAAGGTGAGTTGCAGAGAGACACATGGATTATATTGAGCCCAGTCTAGAGCAGCTTCATTAGGGACCAGTCATGCATCAGCATGAACTGTCTTCACAGCAAAATCCCCTGAGTTCAATTAACACCTCCTGTGTGGAATGAACTCTCTTTGCTGTGTGCCACTGAATGTGACCAAGTAATGCTGCTAGAGCATTTTAATGTCTGGTTAACCTTAGAAATGAAGGAAAAAGAAATTCACTTTTAAAGAAGTGTCACGGGAACATTGCACACATTTTGAGAGCTGGTATCTGTTTCGCTTGGTGACAACTTGATGACAGTGTGACATGCACTGAGATAGCTAGTGAGGTTTTATGCAGATTGTCTGTTTTTACTGCTGTGCATGGTAAAGCTCATAAAAAAGAACATCATCTTTTGTAGAGATGTTTATTATGTCAGCCTTACACCATATGAATTTTATGTGATTTCATTATCACAGACAAATTTCCAGTGTTGGAGGGTTTTTTTTCCCTTAGATGTGGTATGCTCTTGTCATCTCCAATATTTGGTTTAATGTGGTCAGCATAGCTGTATTAAATCTTGTTACAATAAAATCAACTGTGTTTAATGATATCAATCATTTTTAGTCTTGGCTAGTGATGCATTTAGTCAACAGCCAAACGCTGAGCTCTTTCCTGAACTAAACAGGAAGCAGAATAATAAATTATCTTAAAAGGACAATAGTTGCAATATTTCAGTTTGCAACCGTGTTTCAGATTCCATAAGCATCACAACTTCTCTGCAGTCACATCAGTACTCACACTACAATTCCCAGCGTGCACCTCACCGATCTCAGTCCCCTGACTTTTGACCCACACATCACATGACCCAAAACACATCAGTCTTCACTCACAAACTACAAAACTTGCTAGTTCACAAGCACTCCTTGTGAAGTATTGCTCCAGTGTAGCTTTCTGACAGTGCATACCGAGCCTTGCTCTCTGTGGGTGACCAATTTTGTTTCTGATTCTCTGCTTAGCCTCTGACAAACGTTCTTTTGGGAAATTTATTCATTTATTCACTTTTGATGGCACTTGCGATATGAAGGGCAAAGTGGGGCCATCATCCTGGACAGGTCTTCAATCTATCACAGGGTTAACACAGAGACAAACAATAATTCACACTAACATTAACACTTATCATGTCTTTGGACTGTACCTGAAGGAAACCGAAGCATGCAAGGAGAGAACATGCAAACTCCACATGAAATGAATTCAGATGATAATAATTGATACCTGTGTTGTGGACTAATTAAGATTAACTGAAGAAGTTATACAGTGGCTTGTGAAAGTATTCCTACCCCTTGAACTTTTCAATACTTTGCCCTGTTACAACCACAAATCAAATATAAATGTATCTGTTCAATCCATTATCTGAAAATGGAAACCTACCAAGACATGGCCATCCACCTAAAGTGACAGGCCAGGCAGGGAAAGCACTGTGGAAGAAGGTGTTCTAGTCAGATAACACCAAAATGCAAAATGCTATTTATGGTGGATAAATTACACTGCATATCACACTGAGCACACCATCTCCACTGTAAAACATGGTGGTGGCCGCATCATGCTGTGGGGATGCTTTTCTTCAGCAGAGACAGGGAAGTTATTCAGAGTTGATGGAAAGATGGATGGAGCCAAATATCTGAAGATATTTGAAGAGTTAATCCTGGAAGAAAACCTGATAGCATCTGCAAAAGACTTGAGGCTGGAGCAGAGTTTTACTTTCCAGCATGACTACAGTCCTAAATATACAGCCAGTGCTACAATTAAATGGTTTAGATCAAAGTATATTCATGTGTTAGAATGGCCCAGTCAATGTCCAGACATAAATCCAACTGAGAATTTGTGTCAAGACCTGAAAATTGCTGTTCACAGACTCTTTCCATCCAACCCAACTCAGCTGAGCTGCAATTATGAGGCACTTTATGTTGGTCTATCATTTTTAAAAATATATTTAAAATGCATTTACTTTTATAATACATTTACTTTTGCAAGCCACAGTAACTACATCATGTTTCAGTTTCTGTCTCTGCTGGCACTTCCTGCACAGTTAGACAGAAATTAGAATAGAAAAGATATAATCTTATATCTAAGATAGCAGGATACGTTGACAGTTTATTGATCCCAAAGAGGAAATTCAAGATAACTTCACTTGGATACTAAGAATTTAAACCCTGGTGCTTGTATTTCTTGTACCTTTTAACACATTCAGGAGTACTGACTTTACACATTCATGTTTTACTGACTTTATAGCATATAATTGTGAAAGGGTTAATAAATTAAAGTTAAAATTAAATTTTTTTTTTTTTTTCTTTGTGGGCTATTAAATAAAATTGGTGTTACAAGGAGGAAAATTGGCTCTTATTGCACTCTTATTTTTTCCTCATGTCATCTCAGGAATGTTTTGTTGTTGTGGTGGTTGATCTTGTTACTCCACGCTACACTAATGTATTAGGAATTTTTTAATCTGTACCTATATCCAAATTTTTTTAAGCTACTTTGGATGACAAACCAATAAATGTCTCTTGTTAAAATCTTATCCTACACTGGAGTGTCTATTATGTTCAGAGTGCACTCAGGAGCTATGACAGCATCACTTAAAAAGGACAGCCATACGGTAACACAGGCATGAGATCACCCTGGGATATCAGTGTCTCGGTACCTCGTCAGTAAACCAGGCTGCCTGACAAAGCAGCTTTTAACCTAGATTGACATCATCTCAGCCTTGCTGCTTTTGTACAGGCGACAGAGGAATAATCCCAAAGGCATGGTTATGTATTGTAGATTATCTTAATTAGGTTTTCTCCTTGCTCCTACAGGTGTGAATGTGAGTGTGAATGGCTGCTTATATTTTGGCCCTGCGATGGTCTGGCAAGCTGTTGTATGTAGAATGTACCCCATCTTCTTCTAGATTTGGCTGGAATGGGCTCCAGCCTCTCCACAACCCTAATAAAGGGTTAAAAGATTAAAGAATTAAACAGATAGGATAATGAATAACATGAGACTTGACTTCGCTGATTAACTTAAAATTTGCTAAGAAAAAAAAAAGGTGTGAAAATAATAACCTTTATAATATAATTATAAAAACCATAATAACCTTTGCAAGTTTAAATAGACTAGGCTTTTGGGAGCAGATAATCTGATCTGCTAAAGGATATGTGATCAAAGCAGCACTACAGGAAGCTCAGACAGTGGGAAATTGTTCACTAATGATTACATAACCAGCTCTAAACCTCCTGTGGTTCCTCAATGCGGCAAACAGAGAGGACAAGCTTTCATATCTTTATTCTTTAATAGTATAAACTCTGAATTTTTTAAATAATATTTCAAAAGGTTTATACTGTAAGAAGTTATTGAAGTTGATTAGAATATAAGAGTAACCCTAACCCTAACCCTAAAATTATGCAGTGCAAATTAATTGGTTTATGCACTGCTATTTATATTATTTTGAAAGGAGTTTATGTACCTATTTATTATCCACTTATTTTTTTTCACTCTACTATTTGTACTGATGTCACATGTCAGATTCACTCAACGTTACATTTGCAGTTTTCCGACATCAGCTAGAGTGTGTCAGGCCGCATTGTTGCAAATTTATAGCAGGGTAGACATGGTGACTCAGGTGTAATACTACTTGGATATTAATGAGTCAAGTCAAATGAGGCTCACAGATTACAACATAGCAAGAAATGATAAAAAAAAAGAACATGTGACATGTTTATTAGAAAGGTGCTTATCTATTTCCTTCATAAAGCCATAAAGTCTTAATAAGTATTGTATATATGATTGCTTTCTAAACAATGCTGAGAAATGTATGAAAGGCTGATGTCAGAAAGATTTAAGCTGATGATACATTACTGTTTTTACAAGAAATAATGAAGTCTGACATAATTATGCATCACCTTGCAATTAACAGCACATTCATTCAGTATGTAGACATTTCTGTGAGATGTCTATGATTTTCTATTTCTTTTTTTAGCTGACACGGGGGTTTTTAATGAACTATAGTTGTAGCAGGTATAAATTACTGCTTCATAGCAGCGTTTTAAATGCAACTGTCAAATGAACTTCTTAAATAATTGGGTTTGTGCTGGAAGAGCTCTTTGTATGGTATTAACAATGACGATAGATAGATTCTATGTCTTAAATATTCAGCAAAGTGCTTTTACTAATCAAAAAGAAATGACTTGCAGGGTAAGAATAAATATACTGCACTGGATAGATAATTACTGCAGTGATTAATATGTTTCACTTGGCAATTTAACATCAAATGATGCAGTGAGTAGCTTGTCATTTGTA
>JBCNYG010000019.1:19696028-19710514 GCA_039654305.1 Porochilus rendahli
TCCAGGGTGTACCCCGCCCTCGCCCAGAGTCGGCTGAGATGGGCGCCAGCCTCCCCGCGACCCTAATTAGGATTAAGTGGTTCAGAAAATGAATGAATGAATGCATTTGGAGGGTGTAAAACTTTAGTACACAGTACCCCCCACTGTACTACCACACTGAAACTTGATGTGACATGAAAGCTTCTGATCCTCTACGTACTTAGCCCTTCATCAGATTTGTTTTGACAGAGATATGACTTTTTTTTTTTGCCCACTATAAGATATATGATTTTTTAATTTATATACATTTTTTGTGATGTCAATTGTTTCATGGGTGATCACCCAGCTGTCATAAAACTTCCAGTCTGATCTTTAAATCTGTGGATGAGAAATTGCTAACAGATAGACAGACAGACAGACACATAAACCCATGGCAATAAATACATTAAATACAATGTTTTGACTACCCATTTGTGGTCTGTATTCAGTGAACACACTGTCTCTTAAGATGTCTTCAAAAAGCCCACTTTTCACAGTATCATGGATGTATATGGAAACGTATGCAGAGCAACTTGATGGTGAAGAACTTTTGATTTGTTGATGCGTCCTCGTTCTTTTATGCTGCCGAAGAACGTAAAAGGATCAAAGGCGTGTAGCATTTGGTCCTTCAGTTGAAGTTAATGGAGCCAACAAAAGAGCCATATTAAATCTGCCAAAAAAGGAAAATTGAGATGAAATGAGATGTGAGAAGCACCTTGGAATCTAATTAGCTCCATTTACCTTCCACAAAAGAATCCCACAAGGCTCTGTTAGTGGCATTTGGCTCTGACAGACTTCATAGAGAGATTTGTGGTGTTTACACAGGCTGCATTTCAATTTTTGTTTCTCTCATTCTCAGCATCTCTCTAATAACTCATAATCTTACCCTTAAAGCTTCACTCACTCTTCAGGCTTTGCTGTATGATCAAACAGATATTTCAGGACTTGTAACTAAACACTGATGTATGTGCTGCTGTTTAAACACAATGCATTTGCCACATTGGTTTTGATTAGTTATGTTTAGTCCTTACACAATTACATATTTGAGTTGAGTAATTGACGGTTTTCTAGTAAGGCTCAGTTGAGAACTTACTGATTATTGAAGAGAACAGCTGTTGTATTTTCTTTAATTAATGAGTTAGGTCTAATATTTTAACATGCAACATGAAGAACTGCTATGATTAGATATTTACATATGAATGCATCCTCGTTACAGGGAGGCACAGGACAACAAGATGCTGCCAGCAGTGAAGGACAATAGCGGCAGCCATGGCTCTCCCATTAGTGGAAAGCTGGAAGGCATCTTCTTCAGCTGTAACACTGAGTTTAATACAGGCGCCCCGCCTCAGGACTCACCATACGGCCGATTCCGCTTCCAAGTGCCAGCTGAGACTCTCTTCAACCACAACACCAACCTATACTTCGCTGATTTCTACTGCATGTACACAGCATACCACTATGTGATTGTGGTGCTGGCACCGCATGGCTCACCTGGCGATGAATTCTGTAAGCAGAGGCTTCCCTTACTGGATATCACCAACAACCGGTTTCTGACATGTGCTGAGGATGGTGAGGGGCACCTTTCTTTCCACCATGCACAGGACATCATCCTCGAGGTGATTTATACAAACCCAGTGGACTTGAGCCTGGGTACGGTGACTGAGATCAGTGGGCACCAGCTCATGAGCCTGTCTACAATCAACGCCAAGAAGGACCCCAGCTGCAAGACCTGTAACATCAGCGTTGGCCGTTAGATCCCTGTTCAAGTGCCCCCTGTTGTTCTGTTCTGTTCTTCTGTTTTATTTCCTTGAGCTCTTTATTTTAACTCTCCTTTAATAACCCTTTAGGAGTCTCAAAGCTCCTCAACAGCATGAGTCTCTCAGCTTTTTACCAAACACTCTTCTCCTATTGAGTTAGACTACACTGTAGCCCTATTTTTCTATCTATATACAGAGATATCATTAGGCCTTCCCTTGTGTCTGTCAAAAAAGTGACATTTGCTCCTTTAATCCTTACTGGCTGTGAAATTTAAACTGTGTTTTAGAGTTAAAATGTCATATTTTGCCAAAGGCGACAGTGTAAAGTAGCATATTGGTTTAGGCTGATAATGTAGCTGGATATACTGCATAACAAGGCTATAAAATTGTGTATTAATCTTACACCATATTCCGAACAGTCTAAAGAGCATAGTAGACCTCGCTGTAGCATGACTCTGAACTTGAAAAATTATAACATCTGCACTTCTTTGATAGCTACTCTGCAGTGTTTCATGTTATTTAATCAAACCTTTAACCTATTATACTGTGTTTGACACATAATAAACATGCCAAGTAGTAGAAATAGAAAAATATTTATTTTTTAACCAGTGTATAGAAAATGGATGGAACCAGAAGTGCACAATACTGAGGACTTTGGGACAAGAAATGGATGCACACAAGCGCAGGAAATTTTCCTGGGAAACAAAAATCAAAGTTTGCACAAATCTACTGCATAAACCAATGCAAAATAAACATGCACTGAAGGTTATCATTCAAATAGCGACAATAGTCATAGTGGCTGTGTACACTGAATTCACTCTGGAACACAGCAAACATGACACTGAACAATCCACACTTGGTTGATTGCAGAAGATCTCAACAATTCAAAGTCGGCTGGCATGCAAGACACAAAACACGATTCGAAGAAGTTGGAGAGGTTGAAACAGCAAAGTTGATTAGATCTGGATTGATTGTTTAACAGAAATGCAAGACTTTTTTTTCCCTTTAAGTGTGGTACACTTTCAGACCATATAAAAGGACCACTGTGCTTCATGATAGAGCATATTCAAATTTCTTGTATTTATTCTTTTAAAAAATCTTGGTCATTGTCATTCTGCCAATCCTTCAGGAGGCTTTTTAATGTGTCACAGTTGTTCAGTTCATATATATATTTATTTTTATTGTTTTTTTTATTTTTTGTGTGAAAACGCAAGTGTAATAGAGGGACACTTTCACAATAGGCCACAATAGGATCACACTATTTCAGATGCCACTTACACAAGCATAGGTGTGCTTCAGCAGCTGGTGAGTTTGCATATGATCATAAATCTAAGTGCTCTGGGTTTTTAGCATAAAAGTTTGGCATTTGTTCGCAACAAAGCCCCTGTCTTGAATCCTGAGCATCATGGTCCAATCGTCTGAGAGCACACTGTCATTTTGTTTCAGATTACATCAGAATGACGAAAAACTCAGAACAAGAAACCACGAAAATTGCATATTGATTCAGGCTTTGGTTAACAAAAAAAAACAAACAAACAAAAAAAAACATGTCTTCAAAAAACAATATAAAGTGCCGTATTTCATCATTTCTTTTCCTTTTTAAGACACATATGATTTGTCAGTGACCGCTGAGTTCGGAATGAAGAATGAGCACAAAACAGAGACCTGTATTTACATGTTACGTCATGCAGTAGCCATGTAAGGCTTTTTTTTTTCTTCAAGATAGATCAAACCCTGTGTCTGGGACGCTTGGGCAGCTCGATGTAGAATCAGTATTAAAGTGCATTGTAGTGTTATTATGGCACGAGCATGGAATATGTAAGTAAAAACATGGTTTGGTCCGAATATCTAGATCTATACTAAAAGGCAAGCCATTTATATATTTATATTCCTTGATTTGTCTATGTGGTTTCCTGTTTGCTCAGCAGAACCTCCAGCAAACGCAGTTTGGCTTTCAGGCTTTTGTACTCTTGGTATTCTTCTGTCATTGGAATCCGGTCGTCCTTTTGTGCAGTCCTTGTGTGATTTGAGAACAGAAAAAGGAGAGGAGGAAACATTAATAAAGACATTGTGAGTCCATATACGCAGTGAGAATAACCCTTGTGTTGCCTTATAGTTTTATACATCAGTGGATATCAGCTAAAAGAAAAATAGATTTTATTTTCTGTAAAACATTTGAAATACTGTGTATATACTGAGTCATTTGTGGGGTCTCTGTGTATTGAGTTTCCCCCCCTACCTGCCAATGTGGGTTTTTTTTGGGTTGTATTGATGTGCATTAAGATAACTGTACTATACTGAAATGCTTCGTGGATCTCTTTTTCTTTCTCCTGCTGTTAATGTTTTACAAATACCAACTTTAAAATACGTAGTCATTAAAAAAAAAGTTAACCCCACTGCAATGTGTCTTTGAGTGCTACCTGCCCATCTGTCTGAAGAACTGTTCCTCAAACTCCCTTATAGCTTTCCGTCTCCTCTTCTTCTCAGCACGGGTCTCACGCAGACACTGCAGCAGCTCAGATCTGCAAACAGTTCGAAATTATTATTTACATCCTGATGTTCGGAAAACTTGGGTTGAAAGATTTTGGGTTGTTGGGCAATTGGGGGGAAATTTGTTTTTGCAAAAAGTCTCAGAAAGATATCTAAGATCATCTTAAATCTGTTTGAAGATCTTAAGATCAGTAGAAGGATTATAAATTGGAAAATGTTATGTACAATGTTGTAAAGGTTCTCAGGAAGATTTCTAGATAACAAGAAGCACTTGGCGAGTGCAAACCTCCACCAAGCCTCAGAAGATAGCCGAAAGTACACAGCAACCTATCTCATAATCCAGATCCAGAATTCAATCTGGATTATCTCCAAAATCTAATAGAGTGCTACTTGGGCCTTACTTCACCCCTCCAAAGATTAACAAATAGAAAAAGAAAAAATATATATGCCAAAAACTTCCTTGGCGAAGGTAAATATGTATTCATTAAAAAATTAGGGTTGATATATATAACATATTCAACATATATAACATATATATATATATATATATATATATATAACATTTTCCCTACATTATTACTTAAAGTCATAGTCCTAATGTTCTTCTAATACAAGCCCTTAGAATGGTATCCCACCGATATTTCAGGACATCAAAATTGCCTAAATCTGCCTTAATGACAGATGCCTCTTGATAAATCTTCATTCAATCCTTAAATATTCATGTTTGTTGATGACAGATGCTTGGGCTGAGATGGGTGAGTAACCATAGCTAACTAGCTAGTGTATATTGGCTAATATTTATATATTGCTAAGTGCTACTAGCTTGTTTGTCTTCCATCTCTCCATACCTCCATCCTGCAATGCATTATCTATACCATTTATCTGTCAGAGCCTCAGTGGAAGGTGGAGTCAATCCCAGCTAACACTGGGTGAAAGTACCAGTTACCTTATTAAAAGTGAATATTTTAGCAGGTTTACTTAGCTAGTTTGTGATACCTTTTTCCTATTAGCACGGCATGTTAATACTGCTGCTATGAAATAGAGTGTCCTCAAATATTAGTAATAAGCAGTTCTACCATGTTGAGTCATCCCGACAGAAAGACCCACCCCAGGCACAAACATTCATCTAGATGAACTTGAGAGAAATCGCAGGAGATGGAAAATACCAGGGATTGTTTTGTGGCTCATGGGTAGAAAACATTTTCCTAGATTGAAACATAATCTTCTCAACATGTTGGGACTGTCCTAACTTGATAATCTCTTTGATCATTATAAAGATATTAGCTCTATGAGCTGCTTAGGATTGCTATTTTCATAGTATTCGTTGTGCACAGAGGTTGACTAACACTTTACTACAGGGCTACATGAAAAGTAATATAAACTAGATGTATATAAGTATTTAAAAAGGCACAAAAGTCACAAAAGTCACATGTGTTTCAAGTTTAGAGGAGTACACAGTCATTCCTTGAAGGTTTTGATGTTATCAGATTTTAATGTTAAGTGAAATTTATATTTTTGTTTTGATTTTTATGAATGCAAATAGTAATGCCGTGACTCTATAATGACAACATTTTTGCTGACCTGAAATTAAATGGGTGTTGATTGTTTGATTTTTTTTTTTTTTACATTATAACTTAAATCGTTGTGACAATGTTCTAATATAAGCCCCAAAAACTACATACCACCAATATGTCAGGACAAATTGCTTAAAGCTGTCCCAATGAGAGCTGCCACTATCTTTATAAATACTTATGTTAGTTCTCAGGAAGGACTTGTGTCCTATAGCCCTACAAACATTGGCTTAAGTGAACTGTCCCTTTCCCACATTAATTACAATGGGGTGTGTCCCACCTAGAAGCAGCATGGAGGTTGGACATGTTAAGTGCAGGCTGTCGAACCGCTTTCACTTCATCCAGAGGGGAGACAAATGCCGTGTCACTGTCCCCATCCTCATCTTCCTCCATTGATTCAGGGGTTGGTTGCCGTGGCGGTTGAGTCTGCAGTACATATTCCTCATCAGATCCTTCTTCTTCCTCCTGCAGTGCAAGAAATAAAAGCTGTGAGTCTGCAGATTTCAACTGTGTTACCTATGTACAGTAGTTAAATTGGGGAAATTACAGAAGGGTGCAAATCTATGTAAGCTCAACTCTGCTTGGCCAGATAACAGTCAGAGACTGTAATGTTTTGCTGGAGAGCCTTTATCCTTGATTACAGTGCATGATCATCATGGCACTGTTGCTTCATTTGGTCAGGTTGAGGCTCAGCAACATTACGTGTCAATAAAATGAAGTCAGCTGATGACCTGAATGACCAGGTTGTACTATCAATTAACCTTTTCTTCTCTGATGGCACGGATATAAAATTGGGGGTGAAATAGTAAAAGAGTGGTTCAGGAAGCACGAGGAACCATTTTCACACATGAACTGGTACCACAGAGTCCTCACCTTAACTCTTTCGAAAGTGTTTGGGATGTGCTGGAGAAGACTTTATGGAGTGGTTCAATTTTCCTGTAATCAGTTCAAAATGCTGATGAAAAATAAACCCAACACTGAATGGAAATGTTGTTATGCTGCTTAAGTTTCTAAAAAAAATTCCATAGTGATTATATATTTTGGTGATTGTATTTTAGTTCATCAGTCATTCATTCATTCATTCATTCATTCATTCATTCATTCATTCATCCATTCATTCATTCATTCATCCATTCATTCATTCATTTCCTGAATCACTTAAACCTAATTAGGGTCACGGGGAGGCTGGTGCCCATCTCAGCCGACTCTGGGTGAGGGCAGATCGCCAGGCCATCGCAGGGCTCAGTCGGTCATGAGGAATGAAATTTATAATGATGGGACAAGTTTAAGAAATAAAAGTAAACAGTAAAACAGAATCAACTCTGACGTATGGGTCAAGACAAATACCTTCATTTTAAATCGTTAAAGCGTTGTTTTTAAATCATGAATGTAGGTGGTAAACCTTCAACAAAATATACCCAGTGACCCAACAAACTTAGTTTTTTATCAACGCTGACATTTCTTTACAATGATTTCCTGGTCCTTAGTTTGGTGTGATTTAAATCCTTAGATTTCAGTTGAATTATCAGCAGCAGAACCAGCGCAGTGTAGATTTAGGGGTTAGAGGTTTGTACTAAGTGCGTTACTGTGGAAGCGTAGTGAAGCAGCACGTACGATGGTGGTTATAGTGGGAGTGGCACACAGCAGGTGCTTGACCATCTGGTATCTGTCATAGAGAGGCTTCACCAGGTTTCTTTCCTGCTTGTTGTCCTGCAAAACATAAACAAGAGACTGTCACAGAGTTTGGCGAAATATGCATTAAGCTTCCTCTTACAGAGCTGATAATGACTCGGTTATGTAAGTGTTTTAAAGGGTCTTACAGGACGTCCGTGTAGACTTTCGAAATACAGCAGGCATTTCTGCAGCGTGAGTTTCTCCAGTGCCATCTGCCTCTGGGTCATCTCCTGAGAACACCAGTAAATATAGTTAAGGATAACTCAGTAAAACTTGTCTTAATATTGTTCAATTTTTTCCCTCAGTTTACAGTGTGATTGAGTTCTTTTATTCACGTGAAACATTTAGACTGCTTTAGCTTTTATTAGGGTTGCGGGGAGGCTGGTGCCCATCTCAGCCGACTCTGGGCAGCGGGGGATACACCCTGGACAGCTTGTCAGACCATCGTAGGGCCAACACACTTACAACCAATCACACTCACACCACGGGACGATTTGGAACAGTCAATTAGCCTAATATGTGCATGTTTTCGGACTGTGTAAGGAAACCAGTGTACCTGGAGAAAACCCACGCAAGCGTGAAGAGAACATGCAAATTCCACACAGAAACGTCAGAGCTGGGAATCGAACCCTTCCTGATGCGAGGCGAACGTGCTAACCACTGCACGATCGCGCCGCCTTTGAAAATTTTTATTAGAGATATTATAGAATGGGTTAATGATTGGCTGACTGTTGCACATGACACATTGGCACTTTACAGACACTTGTCACTTTTTTCTGCACACAGACACTTTACGGACTCTCAAGCCTTGCACACTTACACTTTATGTTTTACATGTTTTACATTCTTTACGTTTCATATATGTTTATATATGGCTTACATTTCTTTACATTTCATATACATTATATATTTTATTAAATGTTTTTGGAATTGTTTATTTTGTTATATGCATATTTTATTTTATTTTATTTTATTATTTCTACATCCGTAATTTAAAATCCTTTAAAGTTTTAGTTATTGTTCTTGTTGTTTACTAGTTTATTATTTACATCCTGGACAGTCATACTAAGCATTTCACTGCATATTGTACTGTGTATAATTGGTTCGTGACAAATAAAATTTGAATTTGAATTTGAATTTCCAGTGACCCTCGACCTTTGTGGGATGAAACGGTTCAGCAGTCACTGAATGAATATCAAAAATCCCACCGTGGATAACTCAAATCTAAATTCCAAACCAAATCCACACACAGAGGTGTCTATTGGGATATTAAACAGACAAATGTTGCCATCAAAGTAACATCCCTTCCCAAGCTTATTTAACATCTCTTTCAAATTATTGATAATTTCAGCCAGACCATGCCAGGCCATGTTTTGCACGAGCTACAGTAGCGTGGATAAGACAGTATGTGTGTCCTTGAAAATGTATGGCCAATCATGAAAAGGAAAACCAATCAACATTACCCACAGGCTGTTGAGTGGCGAATGTTTTGTATCAAGCAAGAATGGACAAAAATTCCAATTGCAAAAGTGCAAAAATTAGTACCTTCATATCCCAAATAATTAAAATATGTAATTAAAAGGAAATGTGTTGTAACACCATGTCAATCATGCCTCAGTCCCAATTTTTGTTAAGAATATTGCAGGCAAGCCTGACTTTCACTTGAAGTCAGCAGGGATTGATTCCTTCCTTGTGACCCTAAGGATAAGCAGTATAGATAATGAATGAATATTGCAGACATCAAATACAAAAGTTGTTTATATTAACCAAGTTGGTAGTGAAAATATGGAAAATCTTTTATTTGTACTTTTTGTCAGGTTCACATGAATTAACAAATCAAAGATTTATATTTGTATTATAATTTGGAAAACAGACCCATTTTTATGAAAATGGGGTCTGTACAAGAAATTGTACAAAAAAATAAAATAATAATAATAATAATTTTCTCCCTATCTGACAATATTGGTGCTGGGCTTGTAAATAAAATGTCTCTCCATAGTCCTGTCTGGCTAAATTACATCTAAACCCTGCTCTATGATTACCTATTGTTCAAAGGTGAAACACAATCACATGCAATTCTGGATTATAACATTTACACAGAAAAGGAATAAAGTCCCAAAATTCCAGCCTTAAACATGCTGTGATAAAGGTGCTTGTTGTTGGATGGTTAGGTCTTTGGCTGCCATGTTTACAAGGCACATTCTGACATGGTGGTACAGAATGGAGATTTTATGCAATACAGAAATTCTCCCCAGGACACATACACCACATCCTTCTATACCCATCAAATAACTTTGAAATTTGCTGTAACCTTTGACGAGGATAATTAAACTGGTCATCATGTCCTTTTGAGGGAGATTACCCAGGATTAGATAAGACCATAAAAATGATCTTCACTGTCTCTGGATTACCCAGATACATGTGTTTATATCACTTTTAGGGCAGCTTAAGCTACATACTGTACAACTGCAATAAAATAAAGCCATATTGCTATTCATTTTTAATTGGACATTTGTTGTCTACAGTTAGAACATTCACGCACATATTTACACAGCTACATGTTACATGTGACAAGATAAACGGCATTTACCTTTAATATGTTGTAAGCATGACCAAACCCTGCACTCCGCTGAGTTCTAACATGCAAGCACTCTTGCTCATCTTCAATCCCATATGGATAATCCAATAATGAAGTTACTGGCAACAAATCAAAAATCTGTGAAATATATAGTTTAATGTATGATGATTCTGGGATAATATACAGTAGGGTTGAAACATACATTGTGATGTTTGCATGTATGATTACATTAATATAAATATATATTTAGATTTAATAGGCAATAACATGAAATAAAAGATTACTCTTATGCTACTTAACTGACAAATTACTTTGCGGTGATCAAAACATTCACCGCACAGCGAGAAGCTCCTGGGTTCGTTGAGTGTTTTCGTTTGGAGTTTGCCCATGCTTGTGCAGGTTTCCTCCTGGTACTACGGTTTCCTCCCACAGTCCAAAGATTAGGCTAATTAGCTGTTCCAAAATGCCCCTAGGTGTAAGTGTGAGTGTGAATAGTTGTGTGTGTTGGCCCTGGGATGTATTGACAAGCTGTTCAGGGTGTAACCTGCCTTCGCCCAATATAAGCTGAGATAGGCTCTAGGCTCCCCATGAGCATAGTAGGATTAGGCTGTTTGGTCAAGTGAATGACCTTACTAACAAATTAAACAATTGTACACCCTTAATTATTAATAACAATTATATTTGTTTTTATTATGACCACACATCTGTTTATTTCCAATCCTGGGAGTTTTGTTCTGAAACCCTAGGGTTCTGAAACCCTAATATATTTCTATGGCCATGGACAAGAAAACCCTTGAGGCCTACATTAATATCAGTTCCTTAATCTTACAGTGACAGAAGTCCAGCATTAAACCACAGTAACGAGAAAGCTAGAGCCTATCTCAGCTGACACTGGGCAAAGGTGGGCTATAGCCTGAACAGCTCACTAGACCATCACAGGAACAACACACACACAACCATTCACACTCACATCTAGGGGCAATTTGATATAGCTGATTTGCCTAATGTGCATGTCACTGGACTGTGAGCGGAAACCAGTGAACCTGCAGGAAAACCAAGCAAGCACAGGCAGAACAAGCGATATCCTCCAAATAAAAATGTCCTTGCCGAGCTTTGGGACTCGAACCCAGGACCCTCTTGCTGAGAGGTGGACATGCTTACCGGTTCATTATCTATGGAAGAATAATTGACAAATATAGTTTACGAAGACAGTGTAAAAAAATTATAAAATTATAATTTCACTGTTTCAGGACTTCTGCATAAAACACCTGGGAGATTAAAATTGTATGAGCAGAAGATTGTACAAATCTTAACTTCACCTTTTGAGTGTTTAGGCGATTTCCTATTTCCAAGATGAACACACTCTGATCCACAACACTAAGGCCACACAGTGAACCAGGTTGAGCTGAGAGCTCAAGCGTATTCTTTTCACCGGGGACTGCCGTTGAGCTTAAGAACTGTAGTGAAACCTGGAGTCCATGATCATAAAAATCTTAGGCAGGTATAGCAATTACATGGCTAACCACAAACTAATACATTGCGTTTAAAATGTTTAAAGTTTAGTGCTCTAACATCACCTTATTACTGAAACATTTTTCCACATCAAAATCCCGGTGAGCAGCAATAACATTTTCACTGGGTAGGACAGAATACACTACAACCTGCAATAATGGTGCGAACTTAGGAACAACAGACAGTTTGAAGGAGATTTTTCCTTTTCTGACATCCGCAGAGTCTTTCACCTCAACTTTCTCAAACCCATAATGGACTATGGTGCCTTTAGATAATACCTGAACCAGAGAGTCAAAAAATATGATGATCACTGTACAATTATTTACATTTAGAACTACTGGAATGTAATACAGGTAGCTTGTGTATGCTTTCTCAAATAACTTTCAGTTTTACTGCATATAGTTAATACTTACAAGGTATATAATATCGATAGTGTATTTTTCATTTGTTTCCCCAACAATATAGTAGTTAACATTTATGGGAACTTCAGCACCACACTTAATTGGTTCCTCTGTGCTCTCTATTGACAGTTCACTGAATACTGGACTGTAAGGTGTGGCAGGTTGCAACAGTTGTACACGTACAGCATCAGCTGAAAAGTATGGTGTTGTGTATGCTTGGTATACATGGTGTGGATAAACATCTGCCTAGATAACAGTGAAACAAGAAGCTTTGGTTTTACTTTTCATTTAGTTGTACTGAAATATATTGAATTTAAAACTTTGTGAGTGCTTACATGTAACGTTATTTCTGTTGCCGGATGTTCAGGAGATGCGATGGAGAAATCTGCCAATCCATTTTGATCTGAAGTCAGATTAAGCAGTAACTTTTTTGACCGGCGTTCGCCTTCTAAAATATACACCTTCTTGTTAGGAATTGGTGTTCCATTATAGGTAGTAACTTTAATCTGTTGATCAGGGATGAAGAATTGATGAAATTTATAGTACACGTCAAAAGGTTACAACGTGACAAAAAAATATTAGTTAATAAGTGTAATTTTAAAACAAGGAAATCGTACCTTTCCTTCAATAGCTCTCCCCCGTTCAAAAGTTTTTGGTAAGGTCACAAGTTTCACTTTACCGACTTGGTAAGTAAGGGGAATGATTACAGATTTTACTATAGAAATTTCTAAAACAAACAAACAAAATATATAAAAAAAAAGATTTCATTTTCAAGTTATTTTTAATAAATTGAAACAACAAGCATAACTTGAAATTTTTAATCAGAACGTGACTTTATAAAGTGCTTATTCCCTTATTTATAAGAGATCTAATTCTGACTCACCTGTTCCTTCCTCTGTCAGTGTAACAGTGGCGTTAAGTAGATTTTCCAAATTTTGTTCTGACTCCAAATTTATGATTGTTGATACATTTAACATAAGGAAGGCACAACCTGTCTGATTCATCTATTGGGACAATACAACAAGTAAAGAGTGAGAACAATTTGACTAAAGAGAAAAAAAAATGCTACCCTTATATTGTTTTATTTACACACCTCCACACTTCTAACAAGGCATGGTGGTATTAGTGGGGTGCCTTCTTCAGGAAGATAAAACTGCCAAAACTTACGGCACACTTGCACTAGTGCAGCACCAGATACTGGCTGTCCATAGGTGTACCTTAGAAAGGCACAAGCAAAGATGTTTGTTTTGGACAGTGATTTTTATGTTATATTCAAATGGCTGTCAGTGCTGCTGTTCTTAAATTAGCGTACATTTTTAAATATATGAGATATATGAAATATATATATATATTTATATATATATATATTTATATATATTTATATATATATATATATATGACTTAGGTCTTTGGGAGTTGAATTTCTTAATCACTGCACTTTTCCTGAGAAAACAGTTAAAGCACTTAATTATGAACAGACATGTTTTTACTTTTTAAAGGCTTTAGTGCTGTTTATTTGTATACTTTGTAAAGCCGCGCTGGGTATTAGAAAGGTGCGAAAGATAGATGGAGAGATTAATAGATGCAAGGTCAAAGCCTGTTGTGTTTGTTTTAGCTGTTTACATGAAGCAAATTTTGGGATAACAGGTGCTAGGGTTAACAGAGTGCACAGTGTTCTGTGAATGTGAAGAGATTTGCCAAAAATACTTAATCCTTCTGATATATGGACTCTGTGATCAGAAGTTTTAGCTTGGCATGTCTAGTTATGTATTTCTTTTTTGTTAAAAAAGGTCCCATCATTGATATAGGACACATTTTGGCAAAAAATTATAATTATTTCATATAGGGTTAAATCCTTATTTCTTGCTAAATTAGAAATTCTGACCAAATACCTTTATGTCAGTAGGACTACTATACAGGACAGATTTATGATGCAGCATGAAGCATTAGTATTGTGTGTGTGGTTTCAGTGTGTGCTAAGCTTTTATTTCCTGTTTGTTTGTATTTCCTGTACTTGACCTGTTTTTGCCTGCTTGTTTCTGATCCATGCCTAGCCTGTGACATTACCTGTTTTGTGATCTTTTATGAGCCTTGCCTGCATGAGCTCCGACCATGAATTCAGTCCTACATGTGATATTCTGTAAACCAAATCCCTTCACCCATTGCGCATTTATGGTTTGTGATTTTGGACTGTGTGATTTTGGTTATCTCTGCATTGTAAAATAAATACAAACCTTTTTATGTGTTCTGTATTATTTCATCGGATTATATTTCTGTTATCAGTGTAGCAACAGAATTTTCCAATGTTTTTTTTCAGCAAAACACCAGTGCAATAATTGAGAAACATAATGCACAGTCTTTATGAGGAGCTCTCCTTTTATACTAAATCAATGCATTATTTTATAGAAAAAGAAGAATTCCCCAGAAGGCATGAGCTTTTACGTTTCAGTGAGATAAAAGAGGAAAAATTTTTTTGAATAAATAT
>JBCNYG010000019.1:19777071-19791189 GCA_039654305.1 Porochilus rendahli
GTGTGTTTTTCTGATCTAAAGAAAACAAAAAGAAAAGAAAAAATGAAGTAAGCAAACCCCGACCCCCCAAAAAAAAAAAAAAAAAAAAAAAAAAAACAGTTGCCACAACAGCTTAGAGTCGTTTCTGTCATGCTTAAAAAGCTCTTTATTAGTCACAGAAATTTCATTCAGTTTAAAACAGTTTGTGGTGAGCTCCATTCCTACGGTTCATGTACTAGGTGAAAAAATCTGGGCTTTTCGTTGTAGTTTCAGTGCATTTCAGACTGCATGTGACAGGAACGGGTGGTGTTTGATTCATCACAAAGCTAGCTTTACATTTCATCTACAGCATTTGGCAGACATTAACGTTCATCATTTTTAATTAATTCAATTAATAGTTAAGGGCCTTCCTCGAGTGCCCAACAGTGGCACACTGAGGGTACTGGGACTTGAACAACTGACCTTCAGATCAGTAATCCAGAGCCGTAACCACTGAGCCACCACAGCTTTAAGCTCCGTCCCGGCTTCACATAAAGGTAAAATTTGCTTGGACACTTGTTTCTCTCTTTTTTGTCTTACTATGCATCTAACATAAGCAGCATATCAAAATATTTAAACTTGGACAAAAATCTACTTTGCAGTGGAAGCAATGTGGGGTCACTGGAATCATTAGAAACTCATTCACAGTTTTTTATAGTATAACCACAACAGCCATATGGTGTAGTTTTCTTCATATTTTTTTTCGTCTTAGTGAGTCGCAGACAGATATTCAAACGTGAATTTGTGTCTGCAGCTTCCAGTGAAGCATTACTGATCTCGAGCTAGTGGACCAATCAGATCGCACCATTCCTGTGTAGTATACACAATGTTTATGTATTTAGAAACCCTTTGTCTTCACTGATATTTT
Organism: Porochilus rendahli; assembly: GCA_039654305.1. NCBI lineage: Eukaryota > Metazoa > Chordata > Actinopteri > Siluriformes > Plotosidae > Porochilus > Porochilus rendahli. The sequence continues at coordinate 19,777,958 of JBCNYG010000019.1, forward strand.
CAAGTTCTGAAACTGTTGGTTGGGAAAGTAGGCCAGCAACATTCATGTTTGGTAAATATACAGTGCTGCATGGCTGTGCTATAATAAGTCTGTTCAATGCTTTATCTTAGGAGTACATTTTTAATAATCTTTCACCTATTCAAACACTATTGTTCAGTTTAGAATTAAACCAAGTGCCAAATCCATAGACTGATGTGATTCATCCTGCGAAAGAAGCTAGTAGCAAGCCTACTTTCCCAACCATCAGGTACAGATTTGAAACCTTTAAAAATTACTTCAAGTTGTTGTTCAATGTTCCAAAATTTTTCTAAGAAGTCTCAGGTGCAAATGTAAATTTTGTGAATAAACCAGTCCAAAATGTAATCAAAGATAAGTTATCATAGCAATTATATTATAGCTGAATATAATCTAAAGAAATAGTTTGGGTAGTGTAGATGTTTAATTTACATTAATGACTGAAACTGAAGCGTTTATGGTATCTGCATTACATTTTATACACTGATTATGCTAGTCACATTCTTATACAAAAATATAAAAAAATACGGATTAAAGGATCCAGGATTAGTCCAGAATTTTATTACCCCTGAAACTATCACTGAAACAGTTTGCAAACTGCTCACAGAGGACTTCCATTTATTTTAATAAAGGAGTTTATTAAACTTTTCTGCAACTGCTGAATTCTTTCTTTGATTTACTTGAATTGGTGGAAAGGCCGAAGCTAACTGACGTCATTGTGAAAATAACACCAAATGTTTCATGACATTATCAGCTGTCCCTGCCATATGAACTTATCAAGCAAGTGTGTCTGAGCAGTTGTGAGCATGTACACAAAGTTGAGGAGGTGCTCATCCCATCCTGTGCGCTTATTGAGCAGAAGTGCCCCCTCGCGAGTATGGTTTCCGCTTATGGATACTAAAAGCACCCTCGCAAGTTAGGTTTTCCACTCATGTGGTTTTGAGACTAATTAAACCCCATCAAATTCTCTACAGACTGGTGGGAGGGACTTAGAGTGTACTGAGAGAAGAGAGGTGTATGTGTGATTACCTGGTGATATGGGTCTGCTGGAGCTTGGGGAGGGCGTGTAAGGGATGGGACTGGACACGGTGCGAGGACGAAGACCCTGGGCCGACATTTCATTAAAGTACCTGTTGACAAACAAATGAGACATCTGATCAGGACAAAATGTGTGTACATATACACACACACACACATACATACACGATATTTTGAACAATAATTATTTATGTTTCTGTAAAAAGAAAACAAAACCGCATTCCTGTTTTAAATCTGGATGGATTTAGATTGAAAATCTTAGTTATTTCCACCTATAGTTTAATGGTCACATGGTTTCTCCATTTCAAGTCACTGCACCCTCTGCTGTTTAAACAATGCAATAACAGCTAGGAAAAACTGCCAGATTCATAAACTTTGTGTTTTATTTCAATCAATTTAAATGGTAATAAATTTGTCCCTCGATAAATCATTGCACATTTTAAAGTCACATGACTATAAACGCTTGAATGCATATTTTGTGTCTGTTGGTATTTAACCGAGCTGTTTCCTGAAGCTTTTTTCGTGTAGAATATTAAAAATGACCAATATTCTGGCACACAGGGCGACAAAAAGTGGCACAAAGTCACGTGATCATCTTCTGTCTAACGAATTTGACATATGTATACATGGCGCTGCATTCTTTCTTTCATGTGTACGACCGCATGCTGGTTGTATATAATATGTAAACAATCACGTACGGACTGTAGATGTGGCTAATTTCGTTTTACTCAGCAGTTCACTAGTCTGGCTTATTTTTATTATCTGTATACTGTTGTTATTCCCATTAACTTGCATTATATGAACAGGTATTTCCATGATTTTGCACTCTTGCAAGAGTGAAGCAGCAGTTTTTAAACTGATAAATGCATCTTGCAAATGGATTTTAGCAGATGGCAACTACGAAGATGTAAGTAAAAACCACCTGATAATGAGAGGCTTGTGTAACAGGAGACTTTGGAAGGCTGCCTTTCATTCCACTTTAAAAGCATGCAAGCCTCTTGATTTAAATTCCAATTTACTCTACATCACAATATTCATCACTCCTAGTACAGAATGGATCAATGCTGCATTGCTGGGTATTTGCTCTGTGCTCATGGGGTGAAAGCAATGCATTTTAAATATCACTTCCCTTGTTTGATTTGATCCCCTGAGGCAAACACACTTCATGCTGACAATAGTTCCTTTTGTATTTCTTCTCACTGCATTTCTACACAAACTCATGAGTAAAACTGAAGCAGAGGCAAATTAAAGTAATAAAGCAACAAAACTCTATACCGCTCGTCATCCATTTCCAGGCTGGACTCGCTTTCAGAAAGCTGCCTGCACAAAGCCTCGCGCCTCTCCACCTCACGCTGAAGCTTCCTCTGCAGGCGAATGTTCTCCTCCCGCATGAGCCGCTCCTCCTCGATGTACTGCGCTCGCTTTTCCGTGTCTGAGGAGTGAACAACAAAGCGGTTTCGATAACGCGGTCGAAAAAGGCAAAGAGAGAATAAGTTAATGCACAGCTGAATGAAAGCACTATGTGAGTATATGCATGACAGGGATGCACCTGCATCTCCATCGGACCAAATCACAACTGGGTTTGGTTGTACCCAAAGACATTTTAATACAGGTCACATGACGTGTCTTAGATTAATCCTCAAAGCCATACCTGTCTTTCAGGTAAAGATAATGTGAATAAAATAACAACGGACAGCTAATGCATGTTTTAGATCTAAATAGAAGTCACAAATATAATCCTTGATCAGAAGTACTAAACTAAACGCTCTGCAGTTTGGATCGCTGATCTGCACACACTCAAACTAAGAGTGAAATAAGGACACCCAAACTCCTTTCCCTGTTGGGACTTGCCAACCTTACAGTCTCCTGATTTTAGGACAAATTGTAGACAGTAGGCACCACCCAAGCACATTATTTTTGACAAACTAAAAATAACACTAGAAGTTGAGTCTGCATGATCTTACTCAAGCCTTCCATTTCTTACTCAGGAAAATGCTGACAGTTATCAGGGACCTTGATAAAGTTCTGTCTTTGACATAACATCCACTTCCCACAACATCCAGCTCCAACATACGAAAAAACTAAGCTGAAGTTTATCAGCATGATGTAGTTAATACAAGAGATTCCTTTTGCGACATGCAGCACCATCTCTTGGACCCTGACCCAAAACTCCTACATCATCAGTGCATAACTTTTAAAACTCTCTCATGTGACAGAAAACAAAATCCCACTAAAAAGGCCCATGTTTCATCACGTCTCACCCACAGAGCTGAAAAACAGCACAGAACATACAGCCTTGCTGAAATGAGGACGCCAGAACCTCAATGGACATCACTGGGCTCTAGCACTCACGCTGCAGTTCAGCGGTGCGCAGGTTCTTCTTCAGCCTCTCCACCTCACTCTTCAGGAAACGGATGTGCCTCATCATGTTCTCTGGAGAGTCAATCTCCATGGAGATGTCCCTGGGGGACGGAGGAGCGGAGACAGGTTGGTCCAGCTTCTCCTGCAGAATCCTACTCAGATGGAACACAAAAGGTTTACAAATAAACAAAAGTTACAAATAAAACACTGTCAATATGATACCGGGCTACATGACTGGGTGCACAAGATTAAAACATGGGAGCAGTAATTTCATTTTAAAGAAAAGTAAACAATACTATAAATAACTATTAAAAAATACAATTTAAAAAACACTCAGTAGTGGCTAAATATTACTTTTCTTAATGACCTTAAATCAGTAAGGAGTAGATGAGGCTCAACCTGCCTATCATGAGCCCAGTATCCTAACCACTAGTAATGATATTTTACTGATATTGAAATGATGAAAAAATTGAAAGAACAAAATTTTTTTTAAATTAAATTAAATCTACACCAGGAACTATGAAGAATAGATCCTCATAAACCTTTTCTCAGCTTCCAGTTTGTCCATTCGTTTCCATAGACGGTTGACCAGGGCCTCCTGTTCTTGCTCCAATGTGTTTTCCAAGTCAATCTTCTCTCGTCTGAGCTGATGGAAAAAAATAAATAAAATAAATAAATAAATAAATCAATCAATAAATAAATAAAAGACATGAATAATATGAAGCTGGAAGCAGAAAGCAGAGTCATTTGTCCCTATGTGTTTCATCACACCGATGAGAATATTAAAATCTCCTCTAAAGGCGAATAGTAAGGCAGAAAATATACTTAAGAACACCTGAGGATCAATGAAAGGTGATATTTGGTGAGATGTTCAACAATCAACTTTTTTGTTTGTTTGTTTATCCTTTTCCCTACGTACAAGTCGTGCTTCCAGAAATGTCAATCATTAATACAAAAAAGTGATCGCACTTCCACTGCATACCCTGGAACATGGTGGTTTAGTGATGATCACAGCAAAAAATTTTGATCATCAAATTTTGCCATGATTACTACGATTAAAATAAACTAGCCACAGAAATATTCACATCATCAGTATTTAAATACTAAAATCACTATTTGAGTTCTCGGTATGTCCTTCATCCACACGGTGTCAGAAAAATTACGCTGGTATTACGAAGGTATTTTTTTCCCGTATTTTCTTTCTAATTTGGTAAATTGCCAATTTCTACCCATCTGACAGCACTCCTATCTTACTAGAGCTACTAACCAGAGAGGAAGATCAGCACCCACAGGTGCTTCCTCTGAACACACTTGCCCTTGCATACTTCTTACAATATGCTCAGATACCCATAAGAGGCCAGTGCATCTGCTGTTTTTGGGTTTTGTATTTGGAACAAGCATTTTTAACTTCATGCAGCAGGGGAAGGTATTAAAAAGAAACAATGTGTTTCCAGTAACAAAACGTGTTTCCAGTAAGAGATTGTGTTTTCAGTAACATCCAGTACAACTTCTATAAAAGTCTACAACACACGTTAGTCAAGCACTTTCGGGTTACTCGGATTCTCGTCTCAGGTGGGGCAAATCCAACACACCAATTATCCTGCAGCTTTCCCAACCTCATACGCGGAAAAAGTTGGCATGATCAAAGACAACCATAAGCTTAATAAAAAGATGTTTCTTTTTTTGACTTACAAAATATTTCTGTTCCTGAAACGAAAATAGAATGACTAAATGTACATAATCTATTAATGTCCCTTTGGACAATAATTTCCGAACAACATGGTTCCTTTTCGTGTTACAGTTGATTACGATCATTGTTATTTATGTATCTTTCTCAGAACATTCTCGTTCTTTATACTTAATCCTAGCTCACATTTGAGCAATCATGGACTAAAGTACAAGCTAATTTTAGTTAGAGGGTAAGTGAATATATTTTCGGAGGTAGTAGCTCCAAGTCGAGTTAAATGGTCCGTTTTTGCGGTCTTGGAAAACGTTTATGATATGCTCAAAATTTGGTGTGAATTCAGAGTGGGTTAAAACGAGCAAAGAGCTTCAGAAGCAGTTTGGTCCTTTTTCTTTGTTTTTGAACTGCTATGATTTGCGAATTTTTTTTCCCCGTCACACAAATCCGACCATTTTTTTAACAAAGAAAAACCTGCAAAATAATGCACAGGTCAATCAATTTACACTTTAGTTTTCAAAATAAATAAATAAATTAAATGTCTGCATATTTCCTACATGCAACGTGCCTCTTGCCATCTCACACACGTATTATAAAAAATATTATATTATTTTTGAATACGAACGGTTGTTCCGGTGTCAGTGTACTTACTGCTCAAGCAGCTTTTCACAACACACAGAGGAATGCACATCTCAGACCAGTTCCATCTGCGCTAGGATCTGATTCTTTGGGATATATTACAGGGCACATATAGGAAATATATATGCTATTATTTTCTTGAAATAATTAGTTCAACTTGGATTTCCCACATAATCGCTCCTCTGACATTAAATGGGATTTTCCCTGAAAGCTGATGTAGTCTGTTATGTGCGTCCAAAATAAATAATAAATAATAAATCCTCATGTTTAATTATTCAAAACCTCTAACAAGTAATTGTGCTCCGATCTGACATGAAATGAACGCATCGTTATTCCCCACAGCTCCGAGCTCCACTAGATATCTCACGTCTGCACTTAAGCTTCAAGGCTGAAACAGCGGCTGTCCAATTAACCAAAGCTGAGCAGCCCATGCTGGAGTACACAACTAATTCAACTGAACCCACTAGACTTGAGACAATTAAATTGAGGTTACATGAAAATATACAGAGCAAAAAAAAGCACAAAAAGTCATTGAGAAAAAAGGACTTAGATTTGTTTTATTTACAATTTAAGGGCAGGTTCAATAAAATACATGACACACAGCCAGTGCAGGGACACGTGATAATCCATATTGAAGGTTTACGATGAGAGCGTGCTTTTTTTTTTCAGCCAGCGGAAACCGAAAAAAAGTTGCACTATTTCTCAGCCATATCGTTTACAGGTGAATACACCCTTATGTGGCAAAATGGGTTGCCAAATATAGTCTTTTGTTATTATACACAGTACCTTAGTCAAACCAAAAAAATGTCTAATTTTCCTCAGCAGGGACCCTTTATATTCCAAACCATAGTATAAATATACCTGCTCCAGGGTGAGCTGTTTGGAGATGGTATCTTTCTCTAACTTATTGATCTTCTTCATCAGTTTGTTCACCTGGAACTCCTGCTCTTGTTCCAGGTGCTGCTCCAGCTCAGCTTTCTCATGTTGAAGCTACAAGAAGAGAGAAGAAAGATATATGTGGTTTCAGGGCTGTAGTGTTGTTGAGAGGTTCCATGAAATATTGATGCTGGGAAGACAAAAAGAAACATCTTACAGGTTTGACGCGACGCCTACCCTGTCCTCTGATGATAACGGCAAGTCTACAACATCTGCATTACTGACTCAATTCCTGTCTATATGGATAAGTGGGGAATAACACTAAAAAACACAAACGCACTGAACTTCATTCAGAAGTATTCAATTGTTAAGTATGCAAAAAAAGAAACAAGTGTATCACACAAATCAATGCCTTTCTTTTCAGCATACTGGAATATCAGCAGCTCTTAGATTATAACATGGAACACAACCTGTGATCTGCATACCACAGCGTGGTTGAATGCTTGAATCTGATTGGTCAGTAATCATGCAATATGTATATTATAATGTGTTTAGACATCTTCTTACAAACTACATTTAAAATGGTTTGATGGACTTAAAATCATTGTATTGCCTCTGCTAACAACATAGCAACAGTAACAGAGTGCTGGATACCATAATTGGCCAATCAGAATTGAGTAAAGGAGTCGTTCCAACTGTAACATGAATGGCAGTTTAACGTTAATGCATTCCTTCTTATATATTATTACTTTAAAGCATTAACACTTGAACTTGAATGATGAATAAAAGCACATAATCTAAGGCGGGGACTCTTACCCTGTTCCTGGGGAGTTACGTGCCTCCCTGAGCATCTCATTATTGCCTTAAAAAGTTATTGATCAGCTAAAAGAGGTGCTAGATTTTGGTTGGAGATAAAACCTGCAGGAAGGCAGCTCTCCAGAAACAGGTATGAAAACCCCTGATCTAAGGCTAAGATTATTGCTGTGTCTCCATTTGCGTACTTCTGCATTTCGTTATAACCCTCATTATTTAGAGTGCAGAAGTGTGTTTGCAGTGATCTGCATGCCTGTATGTAGTCCTCCAAGAATACCCGGATGGTGTACTCGCAACCATCAATGGGAAATTTAGAGAAATTGCATACTTTTCGACCTCAACTGATGGCATCTTGGCAACGTAACAGAAGGGGAGGGATCACCAACCGATTTTCAGCATCCTGGAGGACAGCATGTCGTCAAGGCAAGTGATGCTGTGATTTCGTGCCCACATTGTGCTTTTAATTTTAAGAGGTGTGCAAGAATAAATGAATTTAAAAAATAAATATTCTTCTGGTACTTTCGGTTTGGCTATGTGCACCAAATGTTACGAGTCTCATACGCCACAAACAAACAACGTCCCATGCTCGATACGATACACCACCATCCTGTCGAAATTCATGCATTACACAAGTGAGAACATGGTGTGGATTGTGTGCTACATGGAACAGTATTAAGAGAAGTATGCAAACTGAGACACTGCACAAGTCTTGGTACTAAGCACTTCGTAACAATCAAAGTTTCCCAGCACGGACAAGACGTGAGGGGTAAAAGAGTTTCTGCTTTTTGGATTCTATAGGAAATGAAAGGCTGCAAAGAGAGACAGAGACAGAGAGAGTGTGGTGACAGGAACTAGCATGTCTCTCAGACATTCCCCAACATGAATTCTAACTATAAATCTATAGTAAATAGAGCATGACATTTAAGAACTTAATTAAGAAACAACTTTGTAGTTGTTGGCAAATGACTGTTAGAAGAATAACACACTTCAGGGTATTGTAGCATTCTATTTGCACATCGCGTCACATCACACTCCTCTAAAAGCATTATTTTGAGGTCTTATTCTTTACAAGAATCAACAAATGACAACATATCTCCAGCCTCCACATATCAGAAAATATCAATTGCAGAAATCCCATAACATCAAAAGGCACAACTACACTAATTGAAAAAGACATCTCAAACAGTTGCCATGCTTTGCCCCAGAACGTTTGATTACTTCGGATGGATGGATACACTGAAGACTTGCCCCCTACAGATCCCCCAGGGGACACAAATATGTGAGAGAAACAACATTTTAAGGTGTTGAAACAAAATATATAACCTGACAGACCTAGTAAAAAATTGTGCCGACCCAAAAGTTTTTCGGCATGTGAAAAATAGGAACGAAACTGACTAACTCAGTTCTGTGATCGATTAAATTTTTTTATGCGTCGAGGCGCCTGCCAGCTGTTTTTTTTTTGTTTACATGACATTTACCTACTGGAGTCAAGTGCTTGGTATTAATTAGTGACCTGCAGATAATGAGAATGTGTTTTAGTGTACAGCCAGTTGCAACACTATATTCTATTGGCTAACTTCGTTTGGGGTAATGATGTGGAGAATAATCTAGACTGTGCGCTGCGCCCTCTCTCATGGGTAACTGGCTTCAGCTTCCAGTCATGGCAAAAAACCTCAGAGGTGCTTGGTTTGTGTTGTGAATTTGTGTTACTTCTGTGTTAAAATGGTTGGTTCTTGTTGCGCTCTTGGCTGTGAAAACCATGCAGCCAGTCAAAAAGAAATCTCTTTTAACCAGTAAGTGTTTTTTATTCTTTGTTAAACCAGAGTCATGCTGATATTTATGGATAAAAGCATAGCATTCCAGGCACAGACGCTGAATGCTATAGACTACAGCCGGTTTAAGAAAGTACAGTCTAATCTTCACAACACACAGTGTAGGGAGAAGCAAGTCAATGTCTGCACCGAAAAGATTCTACTAGAGCAAGCAGAGTAGATACTAGCATGTATAAAGGTACTACCATGATTGTGCTCAGATCATGTGGTGCTTATTAAAAGAATTTAAGGTGACTGATGTTTCCTTGTATATAAATCTTTAAGAGAGATCACGACAAAGAGCAACTTATTGATCACATAAAAAACAGAATAGATAAGTTTTTGGACACTTGAGTTCTGACATAAATTCATTCATGGTATTTGGGGTATAACGTATAGTCATAAGAGGAAAAAACAAACAAAAAAAAGCCAACCTGCCGACTAGGGATGTAAATCTAACAACAACCCACGATTCAATTCAATTCTGATATTTTGGGTGATAAATCGATTCAGAATCGATTCTCGATTCAAACTGATGTTACATTCATAACCTTTACAAACAAAGGGAGGCAATTTCACGAGTAACCACATTCTTCTATAAGCGAGGAACAACTCTTCTAAAAGAAATAATTTATATTACTAGACGACTGGTTTTGTAGACGTACTGATCTGCTTTGCCTTGTTCAGAGTTGGTTGGGAGTTTAGTGAAGTGTTGGAGTGTGTGTTGGTCAGGAGTTGTTTGTGCATGCTGCTCTGGTTCTTTTATGTCCGGATGACGGTGTAAGATGTGGGCTCGGGGATTTGAAGTGTGCCCGAAATACTTGACTTTAATTTCGCACCGCATGTGTCATGTCATGCTCCTTCTTACCCGGAAATTGTAAAATCCAAAGTGCAAGCATTTGTCTTCAGCAAAGACGGCGCAGGCTAAAAGCTAACTCTAGAGCCGGAACAATTCACGACGGAGGCCGTGTCAAGACAAACGGACTCGTTGTGAGTAAAGTAGGAAGTTTAAAAAAAAAAAAAAAAAACGTGTTCTTAAAAATCGATTCTTGAACAGTCGGAGTGATTTAGAATGCTAATAAATAAGAATCGCGATCACTTATGACCCCAAGTAATATCCATGTGTTATTGAGTCAGACTAAATTAACATCCTTTTTGCAAAACACGTTTGCATATGTCTACATTTAAAATTTCCAAGTCTGGAGACAACACCCAGACATGGGCGCGGCCAATAAACAAAAAGACACACTTTGTTTCAATGACTGTATTGCAAATTATGCTTTATATTTTAAGAAATATGTAAGAAAATTGCCAAAGCATGGCAGATTGTATAAATAGCAAAATTCAGCAGTACACATACAGGGGAAAACACGATTCTATTAAAGACAGTAAAGACAAAACACCTGTAAGCTCGACACTGCGACATGATGACATCAGGAGTTGAGCAGGTCGTATGTGCCATTCCCAGAAGACTTTCTAAAGAAGTGTCTTAGCTGCCTTTCAGAGACACAAACATGTCGGCATCCACGCACAGCTTAAACTATTTTCTATATACCGGGTACAGTGATTCAAACTGAATTATAAATCAAATTATATGGCAAAACATTAACCTATGCACTTCATCTTTAAAATAATGCACACAAAAAAAAAGCATTACGTTTGCCTTTAAAATTAGAGTTTCAGAATCTTAAGGACAACAAATATTTGAAACGTGAAACTCTGCTTAGAAGCCTGCGGTGTGCGAGGCATGAAACTGCAGTACTACAGCCGAAATAATGTCCTTTTGTTTTTTAACATTCTTTGGATTCGCTTGTGGTTAGAACTGTCGCCCCACAGCAAGAAGGTTCTGGGTTCGAACCTGGCATGAGCATTTCTGTGCAAAGTTTGCATGTTTCCTCCCACAGTCCAAACACATGCACATTTGGTCAACTGGCTTCTTTAAATTACACATGGATGTAAATGCTAGCGTGAACAGTTGTCTTAACAAAAACAAATGCTAGTATGAACAGTTGCATCGTACCTCTCGCCCAAAGTCAGGGAATAGCCTCAGATTCCCCATGACCACAACAATTCAGCAAAGGGTACAATCAGTCCTAGTCTCTCTATGATGTCACAGCCCACCCAGTTACAGTTGGCACTTTACCAATTCATTTTACATTACCAAGTTACCACAAACACCGCTGTTCACAGTATTTCCTTCCGGTTCTCTACATCTTCACATATTACAAAGTCAAAGTTAAGCTTTAATGCAGGCATGATAAGAATGACGAAACATTCAGGAGCCTCGGAGTTTGGAAGACTGTGCTCTATAAATAGAACAGGTCAGGATGGTTTACGTCTTGATGTTGTTGCCAAGTCACTTGACTCACGATGCGTTGCATTACAGAAAGCCTAATTAAAGTTAGAGAGGAGGAATGCACCGCTTTCTAACCAATCCATTACAACTGCAGGTTCTAGAAGCTTCCTTCATCTCGTGTGACCTAGTTGAAGTATAACACGAGCTAGGTCAAAACAGGGGGGTAGGGAATGAAAACAAAAATAACCCAATAGAATACAACACACTGGAGGAAAATATAAAGCACATTATATATTTATTTATATTTGAATTTTTCTATACTCTATTTGTGCTAAACCCACAAAGGGAAATTATTGTCTCTGCATTTAACCTGCAATTAAGTGAGCACACACACACACACACACAAGCAACAGAGGGCTCCACACTTGGAGGCACACTGGAAACACTGGGGGCACCAGGAGAGCAGTTGGGGGTTTGGTGCCTTGCTCAAGGGCACTTAAGCAATAAATGTGGAGGAAGGAAAGGTGTAGCTCACTCCCTCTGCCGCCACACATTCTTCCTGCTGGTTTGGGAATCAAACCAATGACCTTTCGGTCCCAAAGCCACCTCTCTAACCATTAGTCTACAGCACAAATACTGTTAAATTTACAACAAAATAATGTGATTAGAGAAGAAAAACCAGACAGGTCCAATTAAATGTCAGCAATAGCCTGTTATTTAGGTGTACATATTTTTGTAACTGTTCTTATCAACTGCTTCAAAATCAGAGTTTGTTATCATTACAGATGATTGATATTAAGCCATCACTGACCTCTACATCAATATATTTTACTGCGTTCTAGAACATAAAAGGCGGGCCTTAATGGAGACCAGATCTGACAGGTCTACATGTTTTGCGAGCAGCCCGGTCTCTGCTGAGACTCAGCACTTACTTGCATAAGTTTGCGAGAGAGTTCATTGGTGAGAAACTCTTCTTCCTTTTCATAATTAACAGCAAGCGTTTCTTTCTCCTTCTGCAGAGCCTGGATCTTCTTAAACAACGTGTTGCTGATGAACTCCTCCTCTTGTTCTGCTCGGGCTTGCTGCGGATCACAAAGGGTGACATTTGAATTTGAAAAGTGTTCACGAGTAAAAGTTGATGTGTGTTTCTCACATCAGAAAGCCTTAATAGTGAGCTGTCAATAAACCTAAAAAAAAAAAGGCAGAGAAAATATGTAAATGTGCAATTAAAGACTCAAGTACAATCATTTCCCAGGAAAATGGTTTCCACAATGAACACATTATGAAATATTTATGAGTTGGGTGTCAAGGCAACCCAAAAAAAGGTTATATTGGGAATGCAAACCAGGAAGCTGAATTCCTGTTAAATTTAGCCATCAGGACTTTTCTGACAAAGCCGAGGTTTAGTAAACTGGTTTTCTTTACTGGGTTTAGTAAAGGAATAACAATACAATACACTAGTGCACTGAACGTGGTGGCCTGGTGGTTAACGTGCTGGATTACTGATCCCAAGGTCAGGGGTTCAAGCCTCACTATCGGCAGGTTGTCACTGCTGTCCCCCCAGTGCAGCTAACTGGGTTATCAAATGCCGGCCATGTCGCTCACCGTCTATGGTGGGAGGCATATAAAAGAACCATTGCTGATTTTCGTCAAGAGTAGGCTGCCCTGCAATGGGCTGGCAAACTGTCCAGGGTGTACTCTG
>JBCNYG010000019.1:19799302-19826250 GCA_039654305.1 Porochilus rendahli
TTATTAAATTATTTAATAAAGCGCTTAGTAGCTTGTAACTGTGGTTGGGGGATTTGAAGTGTGTTCTTCTGCCTCATTGCATGTGAAATGCCATAGAACACCATAGCGACCCCTCGTTTTAAGTTCCCTAATAAGTCAAGGACTGCTAGCATATCAGTTACTGTGACTGGCATCATGTATCTCTCCTTTCACCCCGCATACTCCAAGCTGGCTCAGTTCCCCGTTTTCATTACCTACTCTGAGTTTTCCGCATTCTCTTTTACTTATTCAACTAGTGGGCCTGTTTCATAATCTCAGATGAATTTCTTTTCCTTGCCTTGTTACCCACAGCTCTGGGGCTGGACCCTGAATTTAGTTTACAATAGACCAAGTGGTTTTTCAAGCCGTGTTGTAGGACACACATGCTCCCATGCAGCCAATCTCAGTATTCCGTACGAGCCAACCACAGGCACAAGCTATGCTGTCACTGCCTCAGCATTAATCATCTTAAGAACGTAGTGTCTGGACTGCTGCCACTGCCAGGACCAACATAGCACATTTGGATGGCAAATCTGTACCATGACTCCCCGAGCTGAATCTGACTATACATCACAGCCTAAACAATTCTCTTGCTGCAAACACCCATTTGGCAATGAAGACATAAACAGAAGCCCAGAAAGCTGTCTTAAGCTTACATTAGTCATGTAATTAGTAGCAGATATTGTACTGCTGAAATCAATGATTCAGGAACTAAGCCCACCTTATAGTCTAATGACTGCTGTGTCTGAAAGATTCTCGTGGATAGTTAATAACCTAGCAATTCAACTCCTGATGAGATCTTTATCAGGGTAGTTTCACTACGAAAGCTGTTCTAACCACACAAGTATTATTACCTTATTAATTAGGAGCAGTGCTGGGCCTCAAGGGCATCCTCTAGGAGATCTAGGGCATTAGCTAGAATTGAAGCTGGTCAAACTGGGCCTTGAATTTTTCTTATTGGTTCTGAAAATTTGCCACCTGGTCTTGGTGTCTTGTTTAAAAGATCAGGCATATCTACTTTCAAGCGCATGGAAGAACAACTCTCTCTACCTGCTCAGGTGAGGTTATCCACGGGTATGTCTCAGTGAAAGCAGTTTATCTACTAGGACTGTCAAAGATATAGCAAACGCTCTACTGAGAGTGCTCAGGGGTGAGGCATTGGCAACTGTTAGGGTAAAACTCATTTAATGGCCCTGATGAATCTCTTCACTGCAGTCTTCACAAACTGTACCACATCACCATGGACTGTCTACCAGCTCAAAATCAGTATTACCTTTCCTAAGCAGATCCATCTGCCACAATTCCTCACAAGCCAGGCATGTGGTAATGGCTTTTAAATGGAATGGAAATGGATGCCTTTGGCCTTGTAGTAGGGATAATTTTAGCAAGAAGATTAGGTTCTTCTTTGGTGTAAGCAATCCAAATACATTTTTGGTTCTGCCTTATGTTTTTGTCGAAGTGTCTGTGAAAAGCGTCTGATATATATATACAGTGCGTAGGACCTGCAGGTTGGTATACTATTTAAGTCTTTCAGTCGGTAGTAAGAGGAATTTTGACAAATGTGACACCATGATGCATTACACAACTCATGCGTGACATGTGACATCTTAGCATGTGATTATGTATTCATTATTTGACCTTTTGGAAATAGAATGCTAAATGGGAAGTCTAAGGCTAGCACCAGTTCCACCTAGTTGGAAAAATACAGTTAGGCAATTATTTTATTAAGTGTGTGTGCGCGTGTGTGTGCGCGTGTGTGCGCGTGTGTGCGCGCGTGTGTGTGTGTGTGTGTGTGTGTGTGTGTGTGTTAGACAGCATTATATACGGATAAAAGTTCAAATGACACCTTTTCAGAGTTTGAACACAATTTATTTTATGCTTAAATAATTAATTCAATCATCCAGTGTATGGTTTCTCATACAGGTTTGTTACCAGATCATTCATTGAATACCTGAAAGTGATCTCTCTCTCTCTTTTTTCTTAGTATATTCAACATAAGGAAATATTTCACCAAACCCAAATAAAAAAATGCCCCTTATGACCACAGCAGCCTTGGAACCTAGTAATACACTGTTAGAATGGTTACAAATGGCTGGCATACAGAAAGACTTCTTAGTGCCAATACACACAAGACCGAATAAAAGTTAACGGTGTGCCAGTCGACGCGATGCACTCTCTCTCTCACACTCTGAGCACGTCCATGACTGCATAGCATAGGAAACCTTTAGCTGCAAGAATTTAGCATTCGGTCATGTCCATTCACTTCCTGTGACTCTGTTGTGGTACAATGGTGTCATTATAAAACAGTATTAGTGACAAATACCAAGGCTATGAGTGTGCACACAGATAGAACATTTACCACACCTCTGGTTATGCAGATAGGAAACAAATCAAAAAAATAAGGTGAATCACATGCATCAAAATATTAGTATTCTGAGTAAATCTTTTAACACAACTGCAGCTATGTCTGTTTTGTCATTATTGAGACTTGTGGTATGCTTAAAAAGATATGTACTCTGTTGAAATCAAGCAAATTTGTTCTTGTGTAAAAAGTTCTTTTTCTTTGTGTAATTACAAGTACCTGTGGAGACCCCCCCCCAAAACATTTTCTTTAAAGTTGGAATTATTATCAGCATTCATTTCGATTCATTTAATTTCCCCCCCTTTTCATACCAACACTCACTCACTGTGACTCTCTCTTGCCAGTGCATTCACAATTTTTGTGAGCTACTTTTGAATTTATACAGTTCTGGTTTATGTACAGGATCTTTAAAAACAGCATTATACAGCCCGACACTAGTCCGAGAGGGGGGGAAAAAGTAAGGCGAGTGTAGAAGGTGTTTTTAAAAACATGTTCTTCAATTTCTGTCAGTCCACAATGCTCTTTGTACCATCTTTGGTCGTGAAAATGCTTCAGTGCCGTTTTTTAAGTCAGTGGCACTCCTCCATCATGAGGCGCAGAGGAAGCTTCGTGTCACCAAGTCTTGAGCTAACGTGTCATTTCCTGGCACCGATCAGATGCTTTGTGTCATTGACAGAAAGTCGGAGGTTTTCCATGCTCATGCGAAATCATAAAGTCCTCTTCCTAAAAACCATGCGTTTATGTAAAGGCTGCAGACGCACAATTCCTGTCCCGATCTCCTCCTGCACTGCATTTCCAATGATCCTTTTTGTCAGGAAAACAATGATGAAGCAAGTTCAGATCTCTATCAAAAAGGAACACAAAACATAAAACGTTAATTTCATGTTCAATCCTATTTCATTTGTGTAGCACTGTTAAAAACAAACAATGGTACACTACTTTAAATAAATCAGGATGAGGATTTAAATCTATATGTAAGGCGGTGGATGGTGGTGGTGGCTGGGGTATAGCCTTTCATATGATTGCATTCTGGGCGGCGCGGTGGCATAGTGGTTAGAACGTTCGACTTGCAAGGGTTTTTCTGTGTGGTCTTTACTCCCTGTGCTTGTGTGGGTTTCCTCCGGGAACTCCAGTTTCCTCCCACAGTCCAAAGACATACACATTAGGCTAATTGGCCGTTCCAAATTGTTCCAGGGTGTGAGTGTGAATCTGTGTGTGTGTGTTCGTCCCTGCAATGGAATGGGTGAGCTGTCTTGGGTGAACCTTGCCTTCACCCAGAGTCGGCTAAGATAGGCTCCAGTCTCCCCATGACTCTAATAAGTTAAAGCGGTAAGGCGAATAAATGAATGAATAAATGAATAATTGCCTTTTTTTTCATCCCTAATAAGTACAAGATTAGAAATTGTTGTTGGTAAAGTAGATCTGGATAATATTTGACTAATTTCTTTTATGACAAGTATGTGTTTCTAGCTGGTTGCATGGCGAGCACAGAGAATTCCAAGCCCTTCAAAGCATTCTCTAATGATCAGGTCACTGTGCTGCGTGCCAGAAAACAACGTGGTGGCTTGTACAGCAGAGTAGCTGCTGTGCTGGATAATTAGGAATTGTTACAAAGCATAATACAGCTGGCACTTATACATTAAAATGCAATCGGACTTCGAGGAGGACTTTTATGTACATACCAGATAGCACGCATGACTGTTACGATTGACTCTTTTTCCCTCTCTTTTCTTTCTTCTTGTCTCCCTCTCCAACCTGAAGCGCAGAAAGAAAGAGAAGATGAGATCGCTTGAATCTTCACAAATAACTTTGTTCATGGTCGTCCAGAGGTTAGGGAATGAAATCGTTCCCTGGAGTGTAAGCTGGTAAAGACCTGGAAGGAATAACATACTCAAGAAAAAAGCACTAATCAAACGCTAACTCTGACGAGTTCACTGTTTTTAGGAAGAGTGTTAATTGCAACACTGTGAGTCGGTCTGTAAGGGAACACTTTCACTTTCATAAATCAGAATGCAGTATTTGTACAGCCTGTCCACACAAGCATCCAAGTCAAAGATATTTCACACGCAAAAGGTGAGTCACACGAAAGCGTTTTCAAGTCCAGCGGAAATCAAGCCTGTACACGACACACCATCCTGACCTCAGAGTTTTCGCTCAGACACTCGGGGCTCTTAGAGGGCCCCTCTTCCTCTTCTGCAAGCTGCTCGGCCCTAGCGGCCGGTCTCGAGCGCCTGCCTTTCTTCTTCTTGCCTTTCTCATCTTTTCCAGGCATACGACGCACCACTTTCCGGATGACCTGAGAGAGAGGCTAAAGTCTTTGTATGCAATATAAAGCATGTTTCTCACACTCACACAGATGAGGATGGTAGGATATATATATGGATGGGTGGAAATGTGACATGGCTAAACTAAAGGTGCTTCGATTTGCATGATTACTTTTCTGGTAACAATGTTTCCTTCTTCATCTGTGAACTGCTCCTCTGTAACTGACTCACCAGGAATGTTTCTGGCCTGATCACCCTATAGAGGAATATGTATAAACAGACTTATTTATGTATTAGTTACCACACATATGCGCACACACACACACAGACTTGTGCAAGCCACAAGCAGTTCCATAAAGCAATACACCATCAGGAATGTTCAGCAGAAACTTCCATCTACTGGCTGTGTTACGCTGTTATAGCACGACTGACATCACAGAGTTGAAAACACAAACATCTCACAAAAACACAGAGTTACTGCACATGTTAATACATATTCAAGCCCTGATGTAGCTAAGAATGTTGACTATTCAGACTGGGTCCGGTTTACATAGGGTCATGTGATTAATTATTAAACCATTCCAACACAAATGACGGTGTATTTTATCTTTTAGCTGATGCATGTATGTATGTATATCCTGTCCAGATTGATCTATTTTGCCAGGATGAGACTGCAAATTGATTCATCAAGACTCCATTATTACCTGTGGTGGAAGAGGTTAAGTAGAAATATGTAGACAATGTTTAAAAGACTCGTCAGGAGGGCGGCATGGTGGTGCAGTGGTTAGCATGTCCGCCTCACAGCAAGAAGTCCTGGGTTTAATTCCTGCTCTTGGGCGTTTCTGTGTGCAGTTTGCACGTTCTCCCTGTGCTTGCATGGGTTTCCTCCAGATACTTTCCTCTCACAGTCCAAAAACATGCACAGTAGACTAACTGACTATTCCAAAAGCACCCCTAGGGGTGAGTGTGAATGGTTGTGTGTGTGTTTCTGCCCTGCAATGGTCTGGTGAGCTGTCCAGGGTGTACTCTGCCCTTACCCAGAGTCAGCTGAGATGGGCGCCAGCCTCCACGCAACCCTTATTAGGATTAAGGGGCTTCGAAAATTAATGGATGATAAAGGACTCATCATGAAGGCACTACTGAGGTTTTTTTTTTTAGGTAAATACAGCTTATGTACAGCTTATGATCAAGTGCGACTTCAGTGGGCACAGCCCTGCAGTGAGTGAATTCAATAAAGGTCTAAACTAGGTGCATGGTGTAGCCATAGCATTTCTAGGATGACACCGATGCATCCATGATGTTGGCACCCCCAGTTTTACGGAGGTTGTTCAGCCCACACGAACTGATCATAATCACTACACATACCCTCAAAAAACTTTACTTAACAGATGTGGGTATGGAAATTTAATCCTGTTCGAATATTTATTAATAAGTCTTTGAGGGAAGCCTTGTGTCGCCTGCACTGTTTATTTCCACAAGCATTAAAAAAATACGAGGTGCACAATACCATTATATTCTGAGGCTTCCGTGAAAGTTTTGTAAAAATCGTAGGACGGGTTGCGGATTAATAATGGCAACCTCCTTGGGAAGCAGATCCAAAGTGCGCTCTGCTATGGGAAATCAAACAGAAAATTTTACTTGTGGCAACATGTGCAAGTTTGGTTGAAATAAGTGTGTTTGAGGAGCAGTTTAGGATTACAAGGAAATAAACAATGAACGACGATGACACAAGAAGATAGATAGCTTCAAAGCCAGGCAACACAAAGTATTTATCAAATTATTTATCAAATATTATATCAAATTTACTGACTGAGCAACTTGGGTAAATTCCAGAGTACAGTTCAGGGAGATTTGTGGATAGAAAGGTTAATACGCCACTTTTTGTGAGGCAATTTCTTTAGGGGAAAAAAGCATGGTGCATATTTTTGGGTTATATCAAAGTTACTGACCATGTTTTGTTGAATTCCACTGAATGCTTTAGGAGGGTTGGGGATAGAAGTGTTAAACCCCCGTTTTTTGTGAAAAAGCCAATCAATTTTTTTTAATTGAATATATGAAACATATCTGGGTAATATCAAAGATACTGACCAAGTTTGCTTCTAATGAGTGGTTCAGGAAGAGTAGCAGATGAAAGAAAAGTGGACAACAGTAACAACGCTGATGGACAACAGTAACAACGACAACAACAGATGTGAGACAACTAGAGTAAACCGTATGTGTTGCTCCAGCTTCACTTGCTGGCAACATAAAAAAACCTATACACCATACACGGAAAAATCTAAACACCATAGTGTATAGATGTATGATGATGTAAACAATCATGAGACACAAAAAGAACAATTAAATATTACAGAAATAATAACTAAATGTGTAGAGAGGATCTCCTCTGAAATATGAAAACCTCATAATGAAAGAGCAGTGAGTGCATCACTCCATGCCCACACATGCATAAAGCGAGCGCACACACAAAGACCACTGCACACCCTTCACTAATAACACCAAATACCTTCAGAATCACCCTCCGTCGATACACCCTGGTGGTGATTGTGTGTTCCTCATCAGAACTTGTCTCACTGTCTGTACCTGCCCCCTGCTGAAAGCAGTTCAGTATATTGTGGTTGGACCAGAGCCCTTGTAGTGTAGGTGACCAGAAAGGACACCTTAATCATGCTACTGTTATAGTCCAAATTCAAGAATGATTGAATTCAAAAACTGTGACATGAATTGACCCTTTGACTCATGATGTACGTCTTCTAGTTACACAGTGAACCATGGGATTAAACTGGGGTCACAAGTTAGTTAAAAATAGCAGAGGGCATACCGGTTTATCAATCATTGAAATATGAGAGGGGCAGAACTGCCAGAAAAATGTGTTGAGAGCAATTCCGATGAGTTGCTACGATGCTGAATAGCCTGTTGAGGTCTAACATCCAGTCTCGTGCCTCTCTTTTGTGGAGGTACGTGTAAGGAATCCATCTCTGTTGTTTTTTGTACCTTTGGTCCAGTAAACTGTGATGGTGGTTTATACTAATAAAGATTTCATACTTTAAGATATGAATAGTTGTCTCTAATATACAATGTTGTTGATGCCGGCTCTCCAGTAAGGATTGATCATGACTGTACTTTTGTGGTATTTGTCTATAGGCATACATGTCACTGTTAACATTTTAAAAGTTGATTTCATACACAACTATCTCGAGTTCAGGTTTCTTCTGTCGTCTGTACGTGGATCGATGGTTGACGGTGATTCGGCTGAATTCCGAGTTTGTCTCGAGTGAAACGCATACAGTTAAGGTCTGTTCATGAACAGCAGTGGGGGCTTTTGTTAGTGGTCTGGTTAAGAACATAAATATCTGTAACTGTCTCTAAATATCTGTACGGCCCTATAACAACTTTGTTATCCTCAGGAATACTGTTGGTTTGTTGGCTTTGTAAGTCTTCTTTCTGCTCAGGAAATGAATAGACACAGAACTGTCCAGCACAATCCTCTTATGTCCTTTACCCAGCTTTTATGCAGTTTCATGTTGCTGGGAAGTTCATAAAACTTCAGCAGGAGATGCTTCAGAGACGTAAAGTGGCAGTTTGGAACTTAACAGTATGTTTTAGTCATACATCTCACGAGTAATCTTCCAGCTGCCTGTTTTGTTTATGCAGCAAAAATATAAATGTCGGATACAAAGACCCCACTTCGATCCCATATTCCTTTGCGCATCTAAATATGACATCATCATGCTACCGGGTAATTGCATTTGAAAAGACTAATAAACTCCACAAGAATACCACCATGTCACTCATATTTTTTACAAATATATATTACCTCTTTAGCTGTTTAGCGTTCACTGTTCTGGGTCTCAATGCTCACTGCACATGAACAAATTACCTTGGCTTTTGGCTCTGCCGTCTCCTCGCCTGTTGTGCTCGGCCCAGCGGTAGTGTCATCCATTTTCTCAGTGTCTCGACCACCTTTGCCGTTCACCTTACTGGGTGGTTTCTGGGCCTCAAGCAGTGAGCCAGCTTGGGCTTGGAGTTCTGAAAGTTCCCCGTTCTGTCTCTCCCCTTGCAGCACAGAGGAACAGGATGCAATCTTTTGGCTAAAAAGAGATAATAGTAAGGTAACGACTGTGTACAGTGGTGCCTGGTCTGCATACCTGATGGCCTTATTAAGGTATATGAGGAAAAGACATTTCCAATGGGAAAAAAGGTGAAAGATCTCACCTCCTCTCTTGCTGCATTTGTGTATCAGTGTGCTGAACCGAACCAGAGATCTCCCTGCTGACACCAGACGGCCCTTCTTGCATCCCTACAATTGAAGACATCTTTTTTTCTACCTGTTCCACTTGTGAGCAATTTGCCTGCACTATTTCTTTGATTATTTCCTCATTCTCTGACCCTTCCTCTAAGTTAATACCTTTAAAATGGGACTCAAGCTTCTCCTGTGTCATCTCTTCCTCCTGTTCCTCTTCAAAACCAGACCTGACACTTTCTCTCGCCCCATGGGCTTCACTGGGAAGAATGTCTTGTTCTCGGACAAATCTCTCCGTGAACACTTCTGGATGTTTAGACACCTCGTCACTGTCATGAACTGCCAGGTCGTCTTCAGTTGAGCCCCCTTCTCGACTATAAGACCCTCTGCCTCCTATAGAGCTATCCTCAGCTACCACAGTTGGGGGTTCCGCATTAGGGGAGACAGCATCTTTGGAGGTGGTTGCCAAGGACAGTTCATTGGGTCTAATGAGGGTTCTACTGGGTGAGACTGCACTACTGTCATCACCAAAGAAATCGTCCTGGCGCAGGGGGGTGGGGGGTTCATAGGATAACTCTGAGGGACTCTGCAGCTCCAGGTGGTAACCTGAGTGACACAACACAGCAGGACTGAAGTGGATGCACCAGCACAACTCCTAAATGCCTCTATCAAATCATCAGATTTGTTAGGTGAACCTTTCGATATGCAAAGAGTAGACATGAAAAAAAATGGAACTGTGGTAATGTTGGAATGATAAAAAAATTATTATATGTTAAAACAATTATGATGCATATGATTAACTTACCAATATAGATTTGATACAGGGTGAGTGTAACATAAAGTAAAAATGGCTTTACCATGAAGGAATTATGGAGTTCAAAGATAAATAATGGAAGAAAAAGAAGAAACAACACAGCACTGGATATTGCAAACAGATAACACAGTTATAACAGGTAAGGAGGCAGAGAATGAAGAGGGAAGATCAGGGGTGCTACAGGAAGTCGTTTGGAAAAGGAAAGAAAAGCTGAGGATATGACGCAGAGTTAGCAGTGAATATTAGTACAATGAAGCTAGCATCACTGCAAGTTGTGCTGAGAGTGAAGAGGGAGCTGCAGCTGGGGTTTGCGTTATTAATGCAGTTATAAATCTAGATAGCGACAGAGGAGGCAGCAGCAGCTATGCCAGAAATGCTGCTCAGATATGCAGAGGCGTTGCTGTGCGGGCAGCCAGGTGGCTTAGGAGAGTAGTGGGTCTGGTTTTGCAGAAGAATAGAAGAAGGCACTTTAGCAGGAAGGTTCAGAGACTGAGAAGCTACAGAAATACCAAGCTCTACAGGCACCAACAAAGCAGACATTCCACCATGCTATCAGAAGAGCTAGATGAGACTGCAATACTGCTGTTGTTCTTACAGGTAAAGGTAGAACAAAGCATGTCAAAGCATGCATGTTACATCAAAGCAATGTAGCTATCATTATGTTTTCATGTATCTAAGTATTTGCTCAATTACAGTATTAAAGAACTACCACAAGGTTTACAACAAGGTTTCGTATACTGTATATACATATAAACATAATGTTTATGTCAGTTAAGCATGGACCAAATGTTAATCCCATCATATAACACCAAATTATAAAGCAGGCATGAAAAAAAGATCAAATTCAAACAAATGATCAGCTTAATTCGTCCAAAACTATAAAAAGCCAAATTCTGATGTTTTCATTTCGCTAAGATGGGATTAAGTTTTAATATCCATAACTGCATGCATTATATCAATCCATACAGTTAAACACAATCATATCGTACTGCCCAAAGCTGGTTAGTCACACCAGTTTGAGTAAGGAGCAGCATTTAGAATTGGGGAATCAAATCTATTCATCAGTTTAAACGTGAACTGAGTACTACTAGGATTGGAATTTTGATCGGAAATTTAGATCAGTAAGCGTTTAGCCTTTATAATTTTCTAATTGTGCAAAGATTCAAGAAAAAAATAAAAGGAGAAACAGAGTTCAGCTAGATGGGGCTAAACTTTACCATCAGCCTGATCCCGGAAAACTGCGTTATCATCTGCAAAACACCTTGTGCCTGAAATGTTACCATAATCAAATATTGGCCCTTCCAGCAATGTCACAATATCCATCCGATTGATCTTTGTCAGTGCTGCGGTTAAGGCATCCGCTGAAAGGAGAGAAAATAAAACACTCAGTTTCAGAATCTGGTAAATCACTGAAAACGGAAACAGAGCTGAATCATAATATAGTGTGGAAGTTAAAACGTAAACCAAGTTGTATAGTCAATTCGATTTTAAGGTAAAAGTGGCACTCGTTTATAGACAAAGCTGTATACATTTATGCACAGTGCTGAGCCAGAACAAAGAGTTTACCCAGAGAGGGTGTTTTAACCATAGCTTACAGTCCATGTGTAAGATCTCAGTGAAGGTTGAGGTATGGATGGAACATACCCTGCTGTTAAGCTTCTAGCAAAAAAAAAAGTCATGCAGGAACTTACTTGTGGCATTTTTACCGTCTCTGTTGACCCATTTCTTTAAGAGCATGAAACTTTGAGCGGTCAGTGAGTTGGGGTTCTCCACACGGATGTGATTTATCTCATCAACTGAGAAATCCATTTCCCTTGCCAGCTCTGCAACACAATAAAAACCAGTCTGTCTCTTTTTCCAGATGCATGCACATAATACTGCATTGCAGGCACGTCAGGAGATTGCAGATCTTACTGCCTACTGATCACACCTCAGACCATTCTGAGCATACAATAAAAAAACAACAACAAATAAGCAAAAAACACTATCAAATATCAAATCAACATGGACAGGTATGGTTCAGAGGTTAAGGCTTTGGGTTACTGAAAAGGAAACAGAAAGGTTCAAGCCCTAGTAGCACCTCACTGCCACTGCAAGGCCCTTAACTGTCAAATTCTCAGGTGTAGAAATGAAAAAAAAAAAAAAATGTAAGGCACTGTGGATAAAGAGGTCTGCAAAATGCCATAAACACACAGCTCTTATTTCTGAAGTGTCCGATAATAATTTCATTCATTTGGTGAGCCACTTAATCCTGCTAGAGTAACAGGGAGGCTGGAGCCTATCTCAGCTGACTCTGGATGAAGGCAGGGTACACCCAAAACAGCTCAGCAGACCATCATACCAACATAAACTAAACCATTCACACTCACACCTAGGGGCAGTTACCCAATTACCCTAATGTACATGCCTTTGAACTAGAACCTGGAATACCCAGATTACACTCATGCAAGCACAGGGAGAACATGCAAATTCCACACAGAAACACCCTCGCTGAGTCTGGGACTCGAATCCAGGACCTTCTTGCTGTGAGACAGATGTGCTAACCACTATGCCACCGTAATCTACGCAACCAGTAGTTGACTTTAACCCTCTAGATAGAAACATTGGTAATAATGGTTTCTCTTACCAGTCCAGCTAAGACCAAGATGATCAGCCACTATAGCCATTCGCAGATCTGTCCTCTCGCAAGGACTTTGAGGGCCTATTAGTAAAAAAAAGCGATGAGTAAATAAATACATTAGCAAATGCAGTTTAATCTAATAGATATGATGGTATAACTGGTATGACTGGTATAACCTTACTCCCCAGAAATTAATCCAATATGGGATATGTTGAGAGGACAAATGCAGTGTTTTGAGGCATCTGGTTAATAATTTGTCAGTGGTGTTAAAGAGTAAGTTTGCATAGAATAATTTGCTAATACTTTACAATTCCTCTTAGAATAAAACCTAAACCAAAACAAACAGACAAAAAAGAAAACCTCACTGGATACATGATGATGAACAAGACTCAAATGAACAAATGAACAATGGAGAATTGTTCGGAAGGCTTCAAAAGTTTCGGCATAAGACCAAAAGTCAAATAATTCGTATAAACTACTGCAAACTACTTAGCACTCTGCATAGGCGACAATCTGTTCAGCGCCCCTCTGACAGTAGCATGCTACAGTAAAGCTGACTACGTCATATAGAGTGAAATCATAATAAGAGACACAAGTACACAAAGAGAGAAAGATGAAAGAATGATAGAAAAGACATCTACAGTTAAATCACGCCACAAGCAATCACAATGGGTCATGCAACTAAGATCATACAAGTGGAAAATTTTACAAACTAGGCTCGATTTCCTCGCCGGGGGCCACTTGAGACCCAGCACCCTGACTGCCTTCACTTCCACCCGTCCTCTTACTCCTCCTCCTCCTCCTGTCTCTGCCGGCCTGCTCAACCTCTGCTCTCACGTCTCTAGCAGACCTGGATGTAGTGGAGGGTTGGGATGCTTCTGACAAAGAGGTGTTCCTGGATGTGCTCCTTTCTTCATCCTTATCATCTCCCTGCATCTTTTTGTCTTCATTGGCATGGCAGTCCACAAGCTTTACTGTTTCACTAGCCTTTGAGTTAGTGGTTTTTCTCACGGCCTGCACCTGCTTTTGGCTTGTCTTACTTTTGGATGTATTCGCAGAGTCTGTCTTGGATGTACATTTAGTTCCTAATACCTGCGTTTTACGCTTCACTCTCACTAATGTGCTTGTTTTATAGTTTCCTCTTGAAGAAGAACTAAGTAGGTCTTTCTTAACCTTTAACACTGGGATGCGAGATTTAGGCTTCAAAATCGGGAATGGATCTAATCTTTTGCTGGGCACTGATCTGAATTCTTTGTTCGACAGCTGTAAAGTTATACCTGCACTGCTATTGCCCTTTGTTGAACGGGGTTCCAATATTGGCAACCTAGACTTTAGTGACTTTCCTTTAACATCCTTGCATTGAGGAATTATGTTTTCTTTATTCACAGCACTTTCTTCTTGGCACTGTGGAATTACATTCACTTTGTTCAGATCATTGCCCTCTTCTCTCACTAAATCTGAGCCTGTTTTAAGTAACTCCTCTTGAATATGTTTACAGTAGCTGGACTCGGAATGTGAGTGCTGAGGTGGGTCTATAATGCTGTACGGCAGTTGTACTGCATTATTTGCAACATTGCATGTCTGTAGATTATTATTATTATTGTAATTCTGTGCCTGGATACATTTCTGCTCTGTCTTCGATAAATCTGTTGCTTGGTCACATTTGCTTTCTGTACTTGTTTCTGGTTTCAAGCCTTCTGAAGCTAGTGATGTTTTAAGTGTAAAACTGTCCTGGTCGATACACACCAAATCCTTATTCTCACCAGAGGTCTCTTTGACTCCTATCTTAAAAGAGGAACACAAATTAGAACTGATTTCTGAATATGAGGGTGGCTCCATAATGTTGTCATGAGATGGAGTGTCCGAGCGGTCAGCACAAATCTGAATGACATTGTATGATATTACTGAGCTGTTATCCATCTTAACCTGTGCATGCTCTACTTGCTGTGGTTGTGACGTGACTACACTTGGATTTGTGACCCCTTCCCTTTTATTCCCAGCTCTCCGTCCATATAAATGCTCACCAATCTGGAAAAACTGCAGCCTCTCTTCAACAAAATCCCGTTTGCTCATGTCAATTGCACCACTGCGGGTCATCTCAAACATCTTCCCTTCATGGAAGGGGAAAGGGTTAGGTTCACTAGTTGGTGTGCTTTCATCAGTCGGAGTTCTTGCAGGAGTCGTGTCAGGGGTAGTCGTTTGAGACTTTTCATCTATAGCTAGCCCGAAAGGCTTGGGCTCATCATCTTTAATTCTAGCATCAACAACTTCATCGTCTCCTCCTTTACTGGACCAAGGATCAAAGTCCAATCCTTTTGTTGCAACAGTCTTAAATGGAGTATTAAACTCTTCCTCAAGCTTGTAGCTAAAGTAAGTGTCAGACAGTCCTTCTTCCTTTGACTGCCTCTTGTCCTTTTCCTTCTCTTTTCCATTTTCAGCTTTTTTAACAGAAGGATCACTCTTAGTTTTCGCCTTTTTGTACTCCTCAGTTGGTGATTCTTCTTCGATTACTTCTAGTTTACTCTGACTGAAAGAACGATCACTCGGCTTGAGCATGTTTTCAGACGCCCAAATGTCTTTTCTGTTGTCGCTGGAAAATCCAAACTGTTTCACGTCATTTTCATGAAGGCCATCATCCTCATCCTGAAAGTCATATCCATCCAGAGAATCAATCTCTGTGGCATCTGTGTCATGGGAGAACTCAGCAGTTGTGGCTATTGAGCAGTCTGTAATAGACTGATCATTGCCATTTTGTTCATAGTCATTGTCCTCAGCTTTGCCATTGCCATTTATCCCAGGTTCTTTATTATTGCCATTTCTGTCATGCTTTTTGGGTTTGGATTCCTTTTCATTGTCCTGCTCATTAATTTTAAAGGTGTATTTCTTTACAGGAACGGGCTGAAATACTGATTCATCATCACTTGAGTCACTGTCATTAGCTCCCGGAGGCACAGGGGATGGAGGCTGGACTCTAATTATGGGCTCAGCAAGTAGATGCTTATCATGCTCCTCCTGGAGGTTCACCTCCATCATATCGGTGTCCATCTCTAAGGACGGAGAGGACCTTTTTTTTCTTGTGTGTGATGAGTCAGGGTCCAAAGGAGGTGGAGGAGGAAACTCTATGTAGGCAACTCGTTTGTCTTTACTTGTTTGGCTGGTATCATGACTCTTGGTGACCGGCATGGTATCTGTGGGCTTTTCTCGGCCAGGTTCTTTAAATATGGATGCTTTGCCTTGCTCTGAATCCTCTGATTCTTCTGAGACTTCAGCTATTGGACTAGCACTGCCTGGTATGAACGCCATGAAACATTCTGGGGTTCTTGAGGTGAGGTCATAACTGACTTCCTCAGAGCTAGGTGTTTCTGGGGTCATGGGACTTTTTCCTGAACTATCAAGGAAAGATATTTGTTCTAATGTGTCATCATCTGGACTACCCTGTGGGGATGTTGGCTGTCTCTGTTTAACTGTGTAAATTGTTCTGCTTTCTGAGCTGACTATTTTTCTGACAGAGCCATTCGATCCCCCAGCTAAATCTTTCTCACCTTGTTTTCCTACTTGTACACTTACATAAACTGGTAATGTTTTCAGTCCTTTGAAACTTTCTCTGGTGGTGACTGTGGTAATTTTTTCCACTCCACTAGCATCGCTGTAATTACCTGAACTTGGATCTCTGTAGCCACTACCTTCTCCGGAACCTTGAAACGTCTTTGTTCCAGCCTCTTCCCTAGACAGTTCTGAGCGACCCTGGACTCTTGTTTTAGCTAAGGTGGGTATATGAGATGGACTCTTTTCCATTTGTTTAGCAACTGTATCCTGTTTTGCTTTCTTGCTTTGATCAGCATCAGCGAGGCCAGATGTCATTCTCACAGGTATTTGTGACTCTGTGATCTTTTTTTTAAGAGTCTTCATTTGTGTATCATCACTGTCTATCTGGGTCTTTTTTAACGTCAAATCGGATTTTACCTCCTTTACAAGGAATCCATTTTTAAAATGTTGCCCCTTAAGGTCAACACTGATTGTGCTTTGCTTATCCGTACTACTGGAATCTTTTAATGTATTACAGATTTGTTCTTTAGCACTCTCACTAGTCCTGAGTTTATTGGTGTCACTAATTAAATAAAGTTTTTCGTTCATGTCATCTTTTGGCTTACTGACATTTCCAAACTGTGGCTTGCTAAAAATGGTGTCTGGTGTTTCTGATGAACATGATACAATGCCAAATTTGCTAATAGATGAACCAGAGGTCACTTTACTTCTATCACTGTCTGCAGATTTGTTCGGAGGTGATCCTTCCTCTGTGGAATCTACCTTTGAAGCCTTTGAGCCAGCAAAAAATTGATACACGGGTAACTTACTTTCTTGCAGTTTTTTCACAGGGGGTTTTGACTGTGTACTTGGCATACCTTTATCTTGATTTTGGACCTCTGTTTCAAATTTTAACCTAACCGAGCTCACTCTAGAAGTCTTAACTTGAACTGGGGGAGAAGAATCACCTGGCCTTGCCTGCCAAGCACTGTTTTCCTGTTTTGATTTGTCCTCGGTTAAGCGTGACTGCACATGCCTCTCTGGGCTACTTGGCAAACTAGCACTTTTTCTTTCATTCATGCTACCAAACAGTTTTTGTTTTCCCTTATCCCATTCCTCTGAGCTTACTTCAGTTTTTTGCCTTGTTTTCTGAGGACTACTGCACACTGAGCTTGGGCCTGACCGCGTCTCTCTGTAGTCTCTCACGGGAGGCTTTTTCTCAGGCGATTGAAGCTCATCGTTTAGCTTTTCTGTTTTGTCTCTAAAAAACTGTGAGACTTCACTTAGTTTTTCTTCAGCCTCCTTAACGGTTTGGTCGACGCGATCTTCATATATAAGCTTTTCTCTATTTCTATCTTGCCCATCTTGGGTGAAACGCATCCTGACTGTATGTTTTGGGCTACCAGGCTCTGTTGTATAGTGCAACACTGTCAGTTTGTCATACTGATCTTTATGGAACAGTTTGTCAGATGTGTCCCTTGCTGACCTGAAAAGTGATTCTTTTTTGGGACCATAAAATCCTTCTGCTCCTAAATCAGGAGTGATGCCATTTCCCTGGTTAATGACTGAATCCTCAGTATCAGACTGTGATGCATCTAATTTTTCTGAAAGAAGCATTTTCTCAGCAAATCTATATGATTCTCCCCTCAGCTCGGACAATTCATCGTCATGATATTCAATGGACTGCTGGCTCAGGAGTTTAAAAGCTTTATATGAGTCATCAGCAATGAGCTGAGCGGAACTGGGTCGACTCTCCTCCTCGTGAGGAACTGGTGTATTGACTCTAGAGGTTTCTAAAAAAGAGGACACGTTTTCCTCAGCCGTATACATTTCATCTTGTAACATCCCATAATCCCCCTCTACCCTGTTAGAAAGTTCCTTCAGACCACGGCTGCCTTTGCAAACATATTCAGGATGTTTCTTTGTCTCCCTGATTATTACCTCTGTTGGGTCTGTTGTATTGCCTTTTTCTATGTGAACTTCAATTATTCTTTCAACTTTGGGTTTTGTGTCCTTGTCAAGGAACCTTGGTGTTAATTCATCTCCTTTGATAGAATCCTTACTAGCCTTGTGTTCAAACAGCCCAGCCAGTTCTTTGGAAGGATCTCTCCCTGACTGGAAAGCTTTCATTATGTCTCTAACCGACATGGTTTCTTCAATTCTGTCCGAGCCCGCATCTTTTAACTGGGGTTTGTGGTAAACCATTCGTGTTGTGGTGGTTATATGAGTTTCCTCTTTCAGACACATGCTTTTGCTCATTACAGAATCCTCTTCAGAACTGACTTTCATCTGCAACGCCTTTACTTTGTCCTTAATTGAGCCAGGTGCTGACTCAGGTTCAATGCAAGCAGGTGACTGCATTGTGGCAGTTTCTTCCATTAGGGGCTCACAGGCCTCCTCAGGATGTTCATAGCTTCGGATGACATGAACAACCTCTGTTCTGGTTTCTGTTATAACTGGGGGAATAGGGACATCCGAAAAGAGAGGTTTGGGTCCTGTGCTCTCTGCACTCTGAGGAGCTGAAGGAGTCTTTTCACTCCGGGTTTCAAAACCACTGTCTGAGAGTGGGCTTTTATCCTGATCATGGGAAAATTCATCAGGAGACTCCAATATTACATCTGTACCACTGTAGGAATCAGTTAATTTGCATAAATCTTTCTCTGAAGGCGAGGTGCGCATGCCTTGTGGTGGCATTTTCAGCTTATGCTCAGATTTGAATGTTCGCTTATGTTTTTCCTCACCCTCCTTCATTTCATTGTATTTGCTTCTCTCACCAGCGATTTTTGAAAGCGAACTAGCACCAATGTCATTCATTAAATAGTCAACCACCTTGGCTAAATTCAGGTCTTTGTCTTGCACTGACTGTGGTCTGACTGGGAGGGTGGATTCAAAGGTAGGATGGGATTTCAGGACGCTTTGTTGAGCCTCCTTTATTTCATCTTTAGAGAACTCTTCCCACTCCTCCTCAGATGCTTGGTCCTTAGTGCAGATTTTTGCCTGACTCAGTACATCCTTAGAGAGGATTTCACTAACTTTCACAAGATCCTCTTTAACTTTCTCAACTAAACTAAAAGGTTCCTCATCTTCCATTTTAGATTCCCTTGTAGCTCGAGACTGATACGACTTCGATACATTATTGGCATCAGTTTGCAAAATGGCAGTCATCTTTATAAGACCCTCTTTCATGTCCGCCACATCCCGCAAAATATCTTGATTTGATGACATTTGCGAGGCAGTGGCTGATTTAAATGCTGCTGAAGGGATAAAGAGTTGGGGTTTTGAGGGTTTAGATCTGGGAGTGAATGATGGCGTTTGACTGGTTATCTGTGGTGCAGTTGAGACCGTTTCTGATACCTTTTTTTCTTGGGGCTCAGGAAGAACATTAACTAAAGAAAAAACTGGTACAGTCATAGCATTAGTTGATAGGGGGGTACTAGAAGGACCAGGGGCTCTATAGGAACCATACAGAGAATTTGACACATTTGATCTCAGAGGAGATGAAATAGATTTAATTGTGTCATAGCTTGACGTAGAATAGCCAATTAGAGTTTTTTCAGCCTCACAAAAAGCTGCACTAACACTGGAAGCAGCTGCTTGTGTCGTAGCTTGTATCCTCTCCTGTAAACTGCTAGTTCCTTCTGAGAGTAGACGGGGTGATATAGAAGAGTAAGAGGGGTATTTGACTGGTGACACAGATCCGTTAAGAAGGACAGTTTCAGCGGAGGCAACAGTAGGCCCAGCTGATGAAGAGAGTGATGAGAGAATTGTCCCATTGGGGACTATACCTCGATCTGGAGAAGTTTTCATAGAAGACAGACTTGATAAGGTTTTAAATGAAGGTGTTGCTGCAGTAGTTCCAGAAGTAAGAGTTGATCGGAGTGACAAAGGTGACGTATACAAATTTGAAACTGATTTTGGAGAATCAGGAGGGGTCACTGTGGTAAATGATCTATCAAGTATCGAACCAGATGTTGTTACAGAGATAGGTCTTGAAGACAGTGAAGCAGCAAGTCCCTTGATCGGCACTGGATCTGTGCTGGTTTTAAAAGACGAAGACATGAGACCACTAGAAACTGGTGAAGGGTATTGGCCTTGCTGAACGACAGTTTTTATAGGTGAAGAAATAGATCTGTATGTTCTAATGGGTGATGCTATGTCGCTAACAGACTTTACAGGAGATGCATTTGTGGTTCCCAGGGTGGACTTGAGTGGAGAAGCTGAGGTTATTGACCAGGCTGACTTTAATGGCGAAGCAGATGGCGTGTTGGAAGGTGAGCTGGAGAGGGAACCCAGTCCACATTTTGTTTGCCCAGGGATGGTAACAGGAGCAGTCGACCATGCCTGGTAAGATCTTGTTGAAAAGACAGGTTTGTGAGGGTAACCAGCAGGCAGTGTTCTTGTTGTACTTCGCTCAACTGTTTCTTTAAACAGATAAATTAAAATCCAACATAAAATCAACAAAAATGGTTGACAAACAGAAAGACCAGAGGGAAAAATAGGTCAGTGGTGTTTGTATCACAGAAGAAGGAAGAACAATGCTTTTATTGTGGTACAAATGAGTTGAATAATGAAGAGCCAAAAAAAAAAAAAAAAGATTCCTTGTGATCCATGGTCCACAAATGGCACACATAATATAACTTAAGTAAGTCTAACAAAGAAGATGAATAATACAAGATCCTCCCTCCCAAAAACAAACACAACAAAAACGAAAATAAATAAAATAAAATCCAATGCAACATATTGAACAAGACAATAAACCAAACTGCAAAATGGCAAGACAAATGCAGAGAACCCAGAGGAAAACAATTTCTCTTTTGACTTTAGATGTGCTACATTCCCTGGTACTGGCTACCTTGATTTCATTAAAGTGCCTTTTATCTGTTTGATAAAAAAAAAAAAAATCAGTTTCATTCCAAATTTGGGAATTCTGACAAACCAGAAATTAATATTACCAAACAAAAAGATGCTATCCTGTTTTCTGTGCTTTAGCAAATTGTACTACTGCAAAGAACAGGCTACGTAGGTAGGTCCTAAGTCCAAAATAACTCATAATCATGCAGGACTGAGTAGTCTTGGTGACAGGCAATTCAGTGCAAACTGTGAAAGCATCTGAGAGAAAGTCTGTTCGTGACTCTCCATGCATTTCTGTCAAAAAAATAAATGAAAACTCAGCACAATCACAAAGCCAAAAGGAGCAACACTAGTTGTAGGAGGGGATGGAAAAAGGAGGAGACTATGATTGAATATGTCAAGTAAAGAAAAATCTTTATGAATATTAAATGGGTAATTTTATTTTAGGTTTCTTGCCAGTGAGAAAAGAGAACAAAGACAGTGAACAATATGTAACAAAGTGAGCAGGCACAGCACAGCAACTTAAATATCATAATAACCCATGCAAAAATAAACCATATAGAACAAGCATGAGGACTTTTTTATGCATGGCAAAAATGTGCAGATATAACATTTGCATTTTCACTTGGTAAATAGGCTATATTGGTCACATGTTAGCTTTGATGTTAACGTTACACACTACTAAATGTTACTCTCCCAAGAATGTTGATGAAATATCACACTCACTCAATCCAGGCTCAGTCAGATAGCTGTACCGCTTACGTAAGGCTAGAGATGCAAAGGTATGACGTCGTTCTGGCTTTTCAGTCTGCAAAAACAATAAAAAATGTCCTATAAATTCCCCCCCTTATCAGCCCGGAATGTCAAACTATAGTAGTAATTTGAGTTTACTCTCAAAATTTGTAACCTGCCTTGACTGCATTAAATTGTCTGACTGTGCCATTATAAAAAATGATAGTTCTGTATTGAGCTAAGCTAAGCTAAGTATGTATATGTAAGAGTAAAAACAAGTCTTTATTTCTACATGGGGCAGTTGTTGCTAAGATAAGCTACTGATAAGAATGTGAACCATACACTTCCACGTTACTTGTGTTGTGATAAAAATAATAATAATTAAAAAAATGAAACATGGACTATAAAATTAACATTATTTTTATTCCCCATAGACAGGTTATGGAGTTTACCTCAAAAGATTGAGGTAACAATCAAACCATTAAACTAAGTCAGAGGTTAGCTTTAAAGCAATGTGACAGAATACAAGGATGGGTAAATAAAAATGATGGCAGTCTTTTGCCAGTGATATGATATATGTGTGGTCTTACAGTGTATGGAGTTAAGCCAATGCAAGTTTACCAAATCATACAATAAAGCCCCATGACAGGCAATAGCTGCACAATGTGTGGTTTCACAGAGCAAATACCTAGAAACTAAAGCAAATGAATCACCAGCACACCAAATGGAACTGAGGGGACAGGACTATTACCTCTTCATCGGGATCTGAGTCCATATCCTTTTGGTTCCCAAGATGCATTGCAGAAACGGGGAATAACGCAATGGAGAGCAAGGGGTAAGAAACATCAGGATGTGAAAAGGGCGATTGTGAGCACACAGAAAAAGAACCACCGCAAAGCCATAGCAAAGAAACAGAAAAGGAAAATTAACATGAACTAAAAAAATACAGGAAGCAACCACAAATTATACCACTGAAAAAGCATAAGCCTGTGCACCGTCAGCCAAAGCATGGTTCCAAATCAAAATTCTGATTTGGTCAGCCATAGCCACAGCAACGACCAGAGAGAAGCTCAAAACAGATAAAAGACACACTCAGGCAGTTTTGACCAAGTTTATCCCTTATCGCTGCAAACACTGATCTACCTTTCCTGAGTATGAAGATGACATGATATGACACAGATGACTTGATAATTACAACCTTACCTTTTTCAGCGCAGGCAGAGTGATGTTTAAATTACAGACAGCAGTCTGGGGAAGCCCCTTTGCATTTTTAATCTCTCTGAGGAAGGACAGCCGTCCACAAGGTTCTTGGCTGTTGTCCCTCACCTTTGGTGATTCAGTGTAGAATAAGCAAATAAGCATGAACAACACATATAAATTAGAGTTTTGCCTAAATCACGACCACAACCCGTCATGAACTCCCCTCTATAACATACAAATGACCAATTAGAATACACCGTGCAGCTAAAAAGGAAAAAAAAGGCCAATACACTCTAATACGAGTATTTTGTTGGACTGCTTTCAGCCTTGATTACAGAATGCAAGCTCCATGGCACTTTTTCAACAAACCTAAGCAACATCATAACATGTATTTCCATCCAGTTAATTTGGGTTATTGGGACTTGTAAGAAAACTATTCCTTATGCTACCTGAACCACTCTTTCACAATTTGACCCCCAGTTTTATATCAATGCCATCAGGGAAGTCCGGTCATCAGTTGACCATTTTATTTACACATAATGTTGCTGAACCTCACACTGATCTACCTTTCCTAAGTATGAAGAGTACAATAATGTTGCTGAGCCTCGACGTGACCAACTGAAGCAACAATGGCTTAGCTGTTACGTTCTGCAACCATGGCTAAAAGTGACCCAACAAAATATTGTGTGCCTTTTTTTTTGGTCACGCGGTGTATAAACCACTGTAGTCATAGTGGCATTTCAGAAAGTAACTGTATATATAGCTATATATGATCAGAAGTCTGAGAAATCCCATCGAATAAACAGGGGCTCCCAAGAAGCATTATGTACAGAAAAAAGTAGTGAGTACAAGTAGAAAAAAAAAAAATTTATTACCTTTACACAGAATGGCAGTCTGTTCTCTTTAAATGCATAAAAGTTAAGAAGCAGCTGCTGTCCAGCTTTAATCAGAGGTGTTAAATTGCCATAGCAGTCCACATAGATAGGCTTCCCTTCCAAAACCTGTAAAAATACACATTGTGTTAAGCAGCCAGAAAGGTTCCTTCATATGGTTTGGGTGTAGTCTGAAATTATTCAGTGAACAAAGCAATTTGTCCAATCAATCCATTCATTATATATGCCAATTATCCATCCCAGCTGACTTTGGGTGCGAGGCAGGGTATACCCTGAACAGGTCACCAGTGTATTGCATGGCATATGTGTCCAATGTCCAATACAATGGCACAGTATTTGTTAAGAAAGAATAAAACTCAAATAAATCACTGTGTAAGCAGAATGGTCAATTTTGTTGTTGTTGTTGTTCTTGCTGTTGAATGACCGACCTCGATGTCTTTGCTTCTGGCCACCTCCTCGAAGTTCTCTTGCTGCTCCAGGGTCTTGTCCACTTTGTCATCTGTCATGCAAAAGCATCGCAGATTGGATTCAACAGGGTCGTTCATCTTGGCAAACACTACAAACTTGGCCATGTAGGGGACACAGATGAGCTCCCTGTAGAGCTGAGTGGCCAAAGCTACTGTCTCTGGAATCTGATGGCAGTCCGCAAGCCAGAACCTGTTTGAAAAATACTAAAGGTTAGAAGTGTAGTTAACAGGAGTTCTGTTTGAACAAAAATGTCAAGACTTGTAAATGCTGCTACTAAGTAAGTTTCCTTTGGAGATGCAGATGGAAATCAACATGGTTGTAATGTTTCTGAAGCATGATGAGCCGAATACCTGGCAGATACGTTGGTAGTGAACGAGACACATTCAGAGGAGAAAGTCAGAGGAGTAGTACCAGTAATGTCTTCCCATTGTGCTGGGGAAGTCCCACCTGTACAACAGCCCTCATTAGTATATATGTAAAATGAAATGTGTAACACTTAACCCCTCACGTGGCAGACGTCACTGTAGGAAAGCTTTTATATCAGCCACTAGTCACCAATACATGGGGGAAAAAAAATCACATTTTTAATCTTACCTGTGATGCTGCACAAAAGGCGTAAGCAAGGTGTTGTATCTCCTTTGTAGCCGTTGTTCATGCCTTCCCCTGATCTCGGTGGCACAGGGATCGTCATGGTGATGGGTTTGTGGAACTTCCTTCTTCGTGGTTCCACTGTCACTATGGGGCTGAACGTGGCTCTGTTGCCTATGATCTTCTTCACTGTCTCGTCTGGGACTGGTTGGGTCTGGGAAATGAGCAAGCAGTTAATAACTGCTCTGTTAGTGAAACATTATAATTTTTTTTTTTTTTACTATAGATTTTATATATTTTTGATAATTTCTTGAGTTAAAAAAGCAAGATTTTGTTTTACTTGGGTTTTTAAAATATTTTTTACCATTTTCCATCTATTTAGCTCTCGCCTACCACATGATGAAGACTAACACATGCTTCCTCTGAGGCACATAAAGGCAGCCAGTACAGCTTTTCAATCTTTTGTTCTCTAAGTTTTCTCACTGCCCAAGTCTTGGAATCTACCATCAATAGGATAAACACTTTCCTGCTGTGCCATTTAGGACCTGTTCCTCATCATTTGTGACATTTTTTTCTGGTTTTCACATACACTTAGTGTCTTTCATCCATAGATATTTACTCCTCTACTCTCCTAAAATTGTCTTGTAGGACAATCAGTCGTGTAGGTTTATCAGCAGTAAAGACACAAAAATATTTACTTTAACATCCTAAGACACAAAATCTACCTGATTACTTGTACTATCTGATAACTACTTGATCAATGTCTTTTAACGGGAAGAAGACTCCTATAATACCGAATGACCCTCATATGAGGATCCTTCAAAGACATGCACAGAATTTAGTTGTGAGAAAATTTGATGTCTTCAAATCTAGCAAGGTGTTCTTGAAATAATATATTAGATGCTCATAACAGACCTGTATAAACGCTGACTTAACATTTCAGTGTCTGTATACCTGAAGTCCAACCCTGATCTTCTTGGTGAGAGCTCCTTCAGGGAAAGAAGCCTGGACTTGAGGAACAGTCATGCTTGATAGAACTCCTCCTTCAGGACCCATGTGGTTAGTCTCCTGCTTGATGCGTGACACCACCGCAAAATACTGTGGGAAGTCTTTAGTGATGATTCTACAGATGCGCTTCTTCTCCAGCTCTTCCATGCTGTCCAGTTCTTTAGGGACAAAAGCATGTACAATTACCAGTTTGGGGCTTGGGATATATTAATGAAGAAAATATAGATGGATTACCTGTCAAAGTATATATATATATATAACTCTAGAAGAATTCTATATAATTAAAAAAATGGATAGGTAGATAGATGGTAGTGGTCAGCCTCACAGCAAGGAGGACATGGGTTCAATTCCCAGCTTGGGGGTTTTGTGTGGAGTTTGCATGCTCTCCCCATGCTTGCATGGGTTCGCTCCGGGTACTCTGGTTTCCTCCCACAGTCTAAAAACATGCACAGTAGGCTAACTGGCTGTTCTAAATCACCCCTAGGTGTGAGTGTACGTGCGAATGGTTGTGTGACTGATGGCCCTGCGATGGCCTGGCGAGCTGTCCAGGGTGTACCCCACTCTCGCCCGGAGTCGGCTGAGATGGACGCCAGCCCCCGCGCGACCCCAATTAGGAATAAGCGGTTCAGAAAATGAATGAATGAATGAATAAATGAAAATGATGATACTACCTGCTCTAAGCTTAGTTTGTTTCCAGTATATTATTAGAAGTTTTCAGCGTCCCTCACAGCAGTCATTGAGCACAGGAGTTTCGCTAAAATCTGAAATAAACTAAAATCTAAACATTTTAAATCATGATATATAGGACATTATATTACATTATATACAAAACATATAAGTGTTTTGGGGTGATTTTTTTAATGTATACTATATTTTCAATAATGCATGCAGTCAGAAGATTCCATGTACAATTTACAAATCTCTCATATCCAATCAAAATGAGTGTTGTAACTGAAATACCCCAAAATAAATCCATCTCGAGGTGAATCGAAAAATAGATTTTAATCAGGACCCTGTGAACCAGAATTTAATTATTTGAGGAAATCAGTTCTGATACACAGCTGTAGCTAGTAATCTCACACACTAACATCTGTGTTTATAATTAACTGGACATGCAGGATATAAGCATAATTTAAATTCTAAAATCTGATAGAATAGAGAAGAATAGAGATTCCAGTTGCAACATAAGCTACAGGACTGCAGTGGTTCTAATACGTTATGGTGATTGTGTTTGTGATTTATATTTGATATTCATGGAAAGTCTCTTGGTTGTAAATGTTTTGGTAAATTTCCCAGCACTGGAAAGTTTTCAGGAGAGAGGATTTAATAGTGAAACAGTTGCCTATGTGCACCAAAATATCT
>JBCNYG010000019.1:19839086-19857956 GCA_039654305.1 Porochilus rendahli
CACACACACACACACACACACACACACACACACACACACACACACACACACACACACACAAACACTTACATTCACATACACACCTGGGGCAATTTGGAACAACAAACTAGCATAATGTGAATGTCTTTGGACTTGTGGGAGGAAACCAGAGTACTTGAAGGGCATGAGGAGAACATGCAAACAGAAACACCCATGATGAGCCCGGGACTCAAGCCCAGGACCTTCTTGTTGCGAGGTGCTAACCACTATGCCATCATGCCCCCACTCTGTGGTCAGATGAATCAAAATTTGAAATGCTTTTTGGAAAACATGGACACTGAGGGATCATCCGGCTTGTAGTTCAAAAGCCTGCATTTCTGCAAACAGCATTCATAGACACTGGGTATTGCAAGTGTTCCTGAGCAGGAATCAGGCCTGTTTTGCTGTGCCATCTGAGGACCCAAAGATCACAGGCATTCAATATTGATTTTTGCCTCATCCCTTACACACAGATATTTATATGTACTGTAGATGATGAGATTTTCAGATATTCACAATATTTTGTTGAGGACCTTATTCTGAAACTGTTCCACAATTTGTAGATGCAGACTTTTTTTAACAGACTGGTTGTCCTCAGCCCATATGCAGTTTTTATATACAATCATGTTACTGATCTGTTGCCAATTAGCCCGATTACATAGAATATTCCTCCAGCTGATTCTTTTTAGTACCACTTACTTCTCCAGCCTTTTGCTGCCCCATCCCAACTTTTTGGAGATGTGCTCAAAATAGGCTAAAACATTTTATTTATGAAATGTTGAAATGTCTCTTTTAACATGTTTGTGTTTTGTTGTGAATGAAATATGGGTTTATGAGATTTGAAAATCATTGCATTTTTAATTGTGTTTACATTTTACACAGCGTGCCAACTTTTTTTTGCATTGGGGTTTTATGATATCAGATTTGAGACTGAAACAGTGCTACAATTTTGTCTGAGACATAAAAGCTGCACCAAGGTCAAGTCAGACTGGACATCACCTCATAGTTGCAGAAAGAGGTGGTCACAGGAATCAGGTGAGAATTAAGCATTTTTATTGGCTGAAAGAGAAAACCTTGTTGTTGCTGTTACTTGATACCATAAACATGTTTGTACCCAAAATGTGACGTAACCTCCTCTTTTCTTTCAATTATTTACTGTGTGTGCTTTACAAACAATGTGAACTATGAAAAACTGTCAGTGTGTAATTGTTTTTCAGCTACATCATAAATTGAGGCTTTTGGTTGAAGGCTATGAAATGATAGACCTTGTTGAGATTCACCAGCGAAACAAATTGTGCCACACCTAAAGATCAAAAGTGTTAAGTCAGCTCCTGGCCTAGGTGAAGTGAGCAAAATTCTAGGAATAGGATTAAGAGGATAGGAAGCATACCGTGTCCTTGCTGGGTGCCAGGATCTCCTCGATCATCATGCTGTCCCTGGTGAAAGAGCTCCGGTTCAGTGTGTTGGACCTATCCGAACTGAAGGAGCGCAGGCTGTTGGCATTCACAGTTTACCACACACAGTGCACAGGGGAGGGATCGGGGCATGACAATGAGATGAACACAGAACACACACACACACAGACACACAAAATAAATAAAACACACACCTGTTACTGCATGCAGCTTCCAGGGAAACTGGCGCACAAATTCAAAAGAAAAACGACAGCACAAGTTTTAAATGACGGAGAGCCCTTGTTGTGCACAATAATGATGTGTGGGTGTGAATGACTAATGAGCAGCATGTGATCGAAATAGTATGTGGATAAAATTGGAAATGAAAAATAAATGTATGGCACAAGCTTTGCTATCTGTATTATCCAGACAAGTAGGCATAGAAAAGTGAAAACAGTATCAATAAGTGGTCTGGGGATTCTCTTACAGAATTCTCACACTGAAATAGATTGGTATTTGAAGCTGCAAAAAAGGCGGGGCCTTTCTTAAAAATAAGCCATACTGAGATACTGCCTTCCTACGAGACTGACCTTCATGCTCCCAACACACACTTGTAGTACTGTATGTACTGGTGCTTTGTCCCATGGTGATCAGTATGAAAAGGCAATTCAGCATAATAAATTTAAGCTGTGCTTGCAGCCAATGCAATAGCTGCCCATAAATTTCCAGAGGCAGGTGAATATACTGCTACTAAAATATCAGTCTGAAAATATGGAAAAGATCAGAACAGGAAGAACTCCATGGAACTCTGGAAGCCACATGAGGGGAAAAATGGAGCCACATCAAAACTGGAAAAACAAAAAGAACAAGCCTCGCAAGCGCAACCATTAAAGAGCTCAGAACAGGCAGCGTTCTTTAAAATGACATCAGGCACAACATAAATTGAACTCTGAAATTTGAACTTAGGTCCACAGACACAAAGTTCAACAAGTTCCCAAGAGTCAAACGGCAAATTCTGCATTCTGCGCATGTTTGTAAATTCTTGGTAAAATGAACAGCAAACAGATGAAGGACATTACAATACGGGTGTTTTCCATGACGTAATGACTCAAGGGGAGGGTGGAGGGGGCACATCAAAATCCACAGTCATGCCCTCTTACCTGACTCTAGGACTATGAGAAGGAATCGGTATGGTGGAGAAAAGAGAGAGGAGGGACAGAGGAGATCGAAAGCAATGAATCAGAGAGCGAGCAAAATGCAGTGGTTGAATGAGGGCAGCTCGTAATGTTCTGCAGTTGCATTGCAACACACTCTCAGAGACTGCTGAGCCCCTATTCGCAACTACATATGGTTTCATTCAGTGTATAATATTCCCAAATACATAAAAAAATACATGATGTAAAAGAATGCAGTTAAAGTGTTTCAGTATGAAAATGTTTCGGTTAACAAATCTTTATCTCTTTGGGGGATTCTATTTAAACCGAGCGGAGATCTGCAGTGCTGTCTAAGAGCATGCAAAGCAAGCAGATATTTGGCAAATGCTGCTAAAAGGAGGCTTGAAAGGAAACAGAGCTCCTCAGCGTCAAACAGGAAGGACTGAATTAAAACCAAGCCCACACTGACCCAAGCATTTAGAGCACAATATTCATCCAGTTTCTTCATCTATGTAGATTATCACTTTTTATTCACTTTAACCAAAAGGTATGACATCATGGAAATGCTTGAGCCAACACCGATGGCATGGTTTTAACTCCCTTAAATCCTGTGTAGTGCTGCCTGTGTATTCAATAGACCACTATGATTTATTAGCCAGCATTACTTTTTTTGTTTTTTACCACTAAGCTCCATGTAGGTTAAAGATTTGCTTTGTGACTCTGATATTTAGCTAGTGTGTAGTACGAGTGCAGCAGAAACATACTAGTGTAAACATTGACCAGGCAGCCAATAAGCCAGCAATTAGAAAAAAAAAGAGATAACAAGACAAATCCTAGTTTTTCAGCTCAAGGTCTGTGTGAGTCACATGACTAAATGACGTGCTGTTTCCCTGCATGCCATGAACATGATGACTGATTTTCTCAAAGAAGCCGGCAGATTACAAATGACTTCAGATTCAGATAAAGTTTTACTTTAAGGTTCTTATAATTGACATTATTTAGTGCGTTGGTTTTACTGAATCACCCATAAACTTCAGCATTAATGCATACTACATGTGTTCATTGATGTTTAATAAATGTTTGTGGGACAATTTCTATTTATTATTTAGTTACCATTTAAACAACTGTCGATTGATTTTAACTTAATTTATAGTTTGGTTCGTATTATTTACAGTGTTAATGCTGATGTTTATTAGTTGTTAATTAACAATTTTTTACTAAGGATGTTGATGAATAGTCCCCAAGATGCATGTCAAGAAAAGGCATCCACCAAGTCTGAGGCGAATATTTGTTTTAGTATATACTACACAGGAACATAAGAAGAGCAAACTAGCTGAGTTGTATTGTTTATTTTTATATAT
Source organism: Porochilus rendahli (assembly GCA_039654305.1). Lineage (NCBI taxonomy): Eukaryota > Metazoa > Chordata > Actinopteri > Siluriformes > Plotosidae > Porochilus > Porochilus rendahli. The sequence goes on from JBCNYG010000019.1 coordinate 19,843,014, forward strand.
TTTAAGCATTATTATGGCAGGTAAGCTCCACGCACTTCATCAGCAGTGCTTTTAAGAGTCATCCCAAGTTTAAGCATATACTACATGGAAACATAAGAAAAGCCTATTAAAACGAGACTGTTATGTTGTTTTTTCATTTTTAAAGCATGATGATCACTTGGCCGGCTCTGTCACAATGTTCACATGTGCTTTTGAAACTTATTCAAAGTTTGAAATAATTTTTCTTGTTTTTTTGACCATATTGTGTAACTTTCTTTGTATTTTAATTTTTATTTTGTTCCCCAAATCACGCCGTTCCCATGTAGTTTAAAAAATGTGAATTAATGCAGCAAATAATGTTAAACGAACCTCAGTCACTGTCACACTAGACTTTTTTATGGTCTGATCTTCACCTTTACAAATTTAGCTCAATGTAATATAACACTATTACAAACAACATTCACCATATCAGAACCATACTTAAATTCTTAAACTTAATTGAGGTAGAATGCATGGATGTGTGTGTGTATATATATATATATATGTATGAATCGCAGCATTACCTTCCAGATCGGGCTCCGATGCTAAAGCCCACATAGCCTTCCTGGGGCAAAGAGTCATCCCCGAGCTCACGCAGATCCTGGGGGCCCAGGTACTTATCTGTGTCCCCCATCATCACGTCCTCCCCTAAAACCCAGACAAAGTTAGTAGAAAACCTTTTTCAGGAAGTACCGCCATGTTGTATACTCTAATATACACTCTCATCTCAGTAAAATCATCTGTCATATTAACTTAGCAAGACACAGGACTGTTGAATTTATTTATTTGTCCATTAATATTAGCATATGAAAAGTGGCCGGATATTTACTGTGGCACATTTTTTCTTCAAGTATCCAAAAGAACGTCAGAACGAGCCAGATGGCAATTAGTGAGTTGAGAAACAGTAAACTCTGGCATTCATACAAGTTTTTAAGAGACTAGCAGGGTTAAAAGAAAAGATTTAGAGCAAGTGCACACTAGAGAGAAAAAGAGAGAATCCGGGGTTGGGGATGGGGTTGGGGGGGAAAGACAGCATTCCAGCAGTGACAAAGCGGATCCTGCTCCCCCGCTGCTCATTGCCACAGCAACCCCTCCCCAACCTCTTCTGCTGTACCATTACTGACGCACACACACACACACACACACACAGACACACACACACACACACACACACACACACACACACACACTTTACCCTATACATTGTTTGCTTCACCTAAAAGAATTTCCCTTCTATACCACCACACACTGTCATGGAAAAAAAAAAAAAACACGTACCATTGACTAGCCCTCCAAATTGCCCGGCTTTCAACCACAAGCTTAACAGTCAGCAAAACCTTTCTGAGCAGCTCTCTTTGAGCACACACACACACACTCACACTCACACTCGCATGCGCACACACATACAGATCAGTTTTCTCCCGCCAGAGCTGCCATGCGTGTGCTGCAGTGCTAAATCTATCGTACACGACCAGCCCAGAACACTGTAAACAAACCCATGCAGCAGCTGCGGCAGTTCTCAGAGAGATTCTTACACAGCTGAGTGATCATGATTCTCCTTCTGCGTCAACCACCGTTTTGAAGCCCACTACCTCACTGTTCACTCCATACGTCCTCTTCAGAACCACAAGCTCAAAGGAGGACAAACTCAGAGGAACATACAGTGAGGATAGATCCGCATATCCCGGGCTCTTCCCCTTGACTGCCCGAAAAACGACAGTCCCTCCCGTTGCTCTGCACTCACTCCCTCTCTCTCTCTCTCTCTCTCTCTCTCTCTCTCTCAGACACACTAACACTTCAGCATACACTCCCCTTAGCTGCTGACGAGAGTTTGAACTGCGCGGGAGCACAGCAATTCCGAGGTCACGGCAGGGGTGGTATAGAACGCAACTAAATACTGTGTGCTATGGTTGGATACCCGATGCTCCCTAGCCCCTCTATGTCAAGACAATAGGGAATGGGTATGTGGAGGGGGTGGGTTTCCAGGGAAAAAGGTGTACTCAGTAATCCGACTCTGAGGAACAGATTAAGAAACAAAAGAACCCCTTTACAGGCAGGAGAACACACAGTTGGGTGGGAGGGATGGACGGAAGACCAGCCACCTGCCACTGGCCCCTTTATTACAGGGGAAAGACTGTTTGAGCATCCTGGAGCAAAACTCCAACACACACCAATCTGTGCTGGACTACCTCTAATTAAAATGAAAAATCATTCCACTCACTCCTACCTGAGCAAATTAAAGTATATCCGTGTCCCTCTGTGATACTAACACTAAAGTTGGAGCTGTTCTCTTTTTCACGGCATGATTTATATCTCATCATAACTTAAATATGATCAGTCAGAGGTGGTCCTTAAATGACAAGGTTACCTTGTTCCAATGTACTGCAGGAACACCACATTAATCTGTGTGTTTTTATCCAGCTATCCATACACTCAGGTAACTTTGGGGAAGTGGCAGGGTACACCTAAGACAGGTCACCAGTCTATCACAGGGCTAAAGCCTAGGTCACCAATTGCTGGAATGAATTTACAGTAAATGATTATTAGCCTTCTGGAAGTTAACTGGCATTATACCGTAAGGGTTCTGGATATTTCCTTTGGAGGAGCTACCGTGCTTTCCGGGAGGCCATGGCTTCCATTCACAGAAGGTTTACTTATGTTGAAACTGGTTTGAATCCGTTGAACCACTGCCACTGTGAATGCATCGGTGAGGCATAGATTGCTTACTGGGTGCCACCGTAGATTTCCATGGAGGTAAAGATATAGATGAAACACTGACTGCCACAAAGTTCATCACAGTTATTGCATGATGGCTGAGATTTATAAAGTGCAGATGCTCACATTTATTACACAAGTGCATATTTCCTCTGCTCATATTTTTTTCATGAGGCCAATGTTGCTTATGTGTCAACCCTCTATGTGAGATCAATACTTTACACAGACATGAACAACAATTCACACTGACACTCAACCCCATAGACAATTTAAAGTAGTCAAACTGTTTCGAGAAAACTGCATTACTCAGAGAAGAACATGTAAACTCCATACACAAATGCCCCAGTCGGTCACCAGTCTTGCTGTAAGGCGACACGTTCATCCACTGCACCATCCTCTTCTTTCGTCAGGTTTGTTTAAATTATGCACAGTTGTAGTGTATATCAAATGTTATTGACTGTTTTCATTAGTCCGTCAAGCATTTGAGCAGGCTGTTACTGTTATTTTCCACAGAACCTAGTGGAATTATTTCATTGGGACTTTAAAGTGTATTTTTCTATATATGCCACATAAATAAAAAAATCCATTTAGTATTGTATGAATGTTGTACCCTTTTGTAAAGCACTTTGGCCAACACAAGTTGTTCGAAATATGCTATATAAATAAAGTTGACTTGACTTAACCTAAAAAGTGGGCAAGAGGCTGGGGGATATATATTTAAAACTGAGAACAGTTTCACAGACTAGCCTCAGAATGTTAGAGAGCGTTAACATCACTCATCATTCACTTACTTTTGTTAAACCATTTATTCCTACAAGGGTCATGGGGAGGCTATTGCCTATTTCAGCCACCAATGGGGTCGGGGTCACCCTCAACAACTCACCAGACCACCACAGAGCAACACACACAGGATTCCCACTCACACCTAGGGTCAATTTGGAACAGCCAGTTAGCCTAATGTGTATGTCTTTGGACTGTGAGAGGAAACTGGAATACCCTAAAGAAATCCACGCAAGCAACAATAAAACATGCAAACTCCTCACAAAAAAGCCAGAGCATGATCATGGCTGCCATGGATCTAGAAACTACCCAGGAACACGGAGTGTGAGGTGAGAATACACACGGGATGGGACGCCAGTCCTTCACAGGGCACCGCTCACAGTCACGCCTAAGAACAATTTAGTGTCGCCAATCCACCCACTGAGGTCTGAAACCCAGCAAGACGTAAGAACTCCACAAAGACATGAACATGAGTTCAGGATTTAACCTCAGATCCGGGATCTATGAGGCGACAAGACAACTTGTGCTGATTTACTATAATCTATGTTTGCACTGATTCACAGATCAATCAGCAGATTCTGTTATGAGACTACTGGTGGATTAAGGAGTTGCAGTTTGGCAGTTAGCTTAAGGGTTGCAATCTTACCTTGGCACTCCCTCAGCTGAAACACATGTCATACAGAGTGTGAGGGAGAAGATATGGTATAGTGTGATACTAACCATGGCACTCAGCCACAACCTTTCGCATTCATCTCCTCGGTAGCATTGTAAACTATGTCTGATGGGAAATGCTGTTCGTTTCCTCTTGATTAAATATCACGGCATATAATACAGTTCTTTCACCAGTCGTTTGCATTCAGAGAATCCGTCAAAGCATGTTTACTTTTGAATCCAAACACACAAGCCTCAATGGCGAGGTTTATTTCAGGCGCTTGCTAAACGTGTAAATGAGAAGCTATCCGAGTTATGTCAGAGGAATCATGGGAGCTTGCAGAAGTGTCAGTTAACAGTAACTAAACCCTACAGGAGTCTCTACACACAGTCTGTAAAACTAAGATGGTATTCACTACATCAATATATCAGTACATGGAAACGAAATAATGTGACTTATAAAACGAATTATTCTTAAAAAAAGGCGAAGAAGACCTGTAATGTTGTTCCGGGCATTTTTATTCCAGTGTATGTGTACAACCTCTAAAATAGTACTTCAGAGACCCCTATTGGCCTTCTCAGTTTTTTCAGTTTTTTATTGTTCTTTTAAGCTTCGCTACTCTTAAGTGTGTATGCACCTGTTCTGACTGAGAGAAAGGGCGGTGGGGTCACTTCTGCTTATGTGAAGCACTTTGTGCTACAAGTGGTTGAATAAAAAGTGCTACACAAATGAAGTCTAATTAATTGGCTGATTGTCTGGTGTAGCATGGTTTGCATGCCCCTTTTTTAATATGCCTAAGAATATTAAAGCGCTGATTGAATAAGAAATGATACACCTATCAAATATATTTATATTGTGCATGAATAAGGACTGAAGATTTCAATTAAACCTAATAGCCCAGGCCAGCTATCGAATACCCCCGCCCACCCCCCGCGCCTTCAATTCCCACCCTTCAAGTATTGCCTTCCCCTTCACACGACCACCACCAACCAGGGAAGGGTGTAAGCATGCAAATTCCCCCTCCATGACATGCAATGCTACCAACCGAATCTTTTTGAACTGCTGCAAATGCATATTTGGGGGCGGTCGAACACACTTGGAGGGAAAGCGCTATCTGCCCCCTCGTACGAATGAGCTCATGGACACCCATGATTGGCTGGTGATCGCTGTGAGTGCATTATCTATACTGCTTATCTGTCAGGGTCATGGGGGAAAGTTGGGAGCCAATCCCATGTGACTCTGGGCGAGATTCGCATGCACATTTACATCGAGGGGCGGTATAAAGTAGCCAGTTGACCTACTGTGCATGTCTTTGGACCATGGAAGGAAACCCAAGTACCCTAAGGAAACCCCATGCAAGCACAGGAAGAACATGGACACAAAAGAACTTATGGTGCTACGAACCGCATATCTCCTTGTAGTTTAAATGTGATTATTCATTCAAACGGAACACTATGGAAATTTTATACTGTTCATAAACAGCAGTGAAAGTGCGACTTTCCACTTTGGCTGGTGTCAAATAAAGTTTTAAATACTGATAAAAAAACCACTCATGCTTGTTGAGTCAGTGTCTACAGACTAGCTATGTGTGAAATATCACTTAGTACAGCAGTGAAATGTGATGTGTGCAAGCAGAAAAGCAATATTTATGTATACTAGCAAGTAACATCTAGCACTTGTGCGTTAGAAAGCAAAACCACAAAGGGTAGTGAAGTGAGTAAAGAAATGTAGTTAGTTTAGAGCCAAGAGTTAAAAGGAGACTAGGAAAAACACTAAAAACAGAAAAAGAACCAAAAAAAAATACCTTCTTCAACATCTGAAATATAGTCCTCAGTGAGCGTTTCGGGTACATTGGCTCTACGAACTGCATGATTGAAGCATGAAGTGTTAGGATGAATATCCATGTGAGTGGATTAAAAAATATAAATGCACCGTGTCACCACTAAATAAGTGAGTCAAGTGGAGCAAATGTGATATCAGAAACGATCTAAAGCACAACCCATAATTTCTAATTTTCTTATTTTACAGTAATTACATTTCTTAGTCTATAATTTAATACATAAATATTGTACTGTAAAATATAGATTTTGTAGGCCAAATACTTGTGTGTCATGCAAGTTTACAACCGATTTTCACTAAACTTGATTTTCATTCATTCATGAACCGCTTAATCCTAATTAGGGTCGCAGAGAGGCTGGTGCCGAAGGCAGAGTACACCCTGGACACCTTGCCAGCCATTGCAGGGCAGAAACACTTCAACGACAGTGCAGCCTACTTTTTACGAAAGTTAGTAAGTGTTCTTTTACATGCCTCTCTCCACAGACAGTAAGAGACATGGCCGGCCTTTGATAACCCAGATAGCTGCACTGAGGAGGACAGCAGTGACAACCCAGTGACAGTGGGGCTTGAACCCCTGACCTTGGGATCGTTAATCCAGGACCCTACCACCGGGCTCCCACTGCCCCCTAAAAATGTATTTTCTGTTACGATTATGATACCATAAACATTTTTACTGATTTCTCTGGATTGGCTGCACCAAATTTATTAATAAAAAAAATTAAATCTACTCTGTAAAAAATAGACAAAAAAACAAAAAAACAAACAAACAAACAAACAAAAAAACCACAACTAATTTCCTGATCAACTTGACCCATTTTATGGTGACACCCCAATATATGTGAGGTCAAAATGGTACAGAAATAATGGCATTAAAGCAATGTCCAATAAATTAGCAAATTAATAAAAAATAATGCAAATAATGAGGCATTATTGCATGGACTGTATGGCACAAAGCTTACCTTCGTCATCAGACATGTCCAGAACTTCATTCATTGTTTCTGGAACATTTATCTTGTGCTTCTCAGTCACAGTCTGACAAAAAAAAGTTTTCTCAATTTACTTGCAAATTGCTTTGATTAGGCTTTGAGCACCAAAAGTGCTACAGACTCTGTACTCCTCACAAATAATCTTATCCTAAAGCTTAATTTCTGCTGTCTGGAATGACAAGTGCTCTATGTATTGCATGGAGTCTCACCATGGTGGTCAGGGTCTCCTCTGTCACAACTTTGAGAGTGTCCACCACTGAGATGTAACCCAGCCTCCTGGCAATGGATAGCGCTGTGTTTCCATTCTGTACAGGAAAAAAGCCAACATTACGTCTTATCAGACACAGTAATATAGACTGTAAACCAAACGTCTAGAAGGAGTCATCATTATAATGTAATTAGTGTTTAGGGCTGTCTGCCTGGAAACAGATTTAGTTTAAAGTGAGGCAATGGTTTGCGTCTATGTTATTATACACACTGATCACCCTTAACCACTGACAGTGAAGTGAATAACCTTGATTATCACGTTAGAGCAGCACCTACCAATGAGTGAGATGTATTATGCAGAAAGTAATTACTCAGTTCTTGAAGTTGATGTGTTGGAAGCAGGAAAAATGAGCAAGTGTCAGGATCCTAGTGACTTTGAAAAGTGCCCACTATGATGTCTAAACAACTGGGTTTGTTATTTATTTCCAGAAGGGCCGGTTTTGTGGGGTGTTCCTGGTATGCGGTGATAAGTACCTACCAAATGTGGTCCAACAATGAACAACCAGTGAACTGGCAAGAATATCATGGGTATCCAAGGCTCACCGATGTGCGAAAAAAGGAAAAAGGTCTAGCACGTGTGGTCTGATCCCACGAATGAGCTACTGTAGCACAAACTATTGTATCCGTTAATGCTAGCTTGTCAGAACACACACAGTGTATGACCCTGCTTACCCTCAGACACTCAGATGGTGTTAATGTTATGGCTGTTTGGTGTATGTTATAACGTGATTTCTAACTTTGTGAGAAAAAAAAACTAAAAGAAAGAAAATTTGATATAAATTACTGTGAAAATGAAAAAAAGGTAAAGTTTTAATGGAGATTGTACACAAATAGAGGGTACTAGTTAGTGCTTGCTATGTCATAGAGCTTCTGTAAAAATAATATTTGTAAATATTTAACATATTAACACATAACATATTTAATATATGTATATTTGTGCTGTTATACCGAAAAAACAAACAAACGAACCCTACTATATATCCATTCTTCCCATTGCTGCTAACACTTAAATGCAGCACTAGCTGCAGCTCCATATCCACTCACCACTGTAACCTCGTTGGGCGATGCACCGTGCTGCAGGAGGAGGTTAATGATGTGTGTGTGGCCTTGCTGTGCAGCTTGGTGCAAAGGTGTATATCCATTCTGCACAAACAAACGGAGGATAGGACATTATAATCTATTAGATCATAAAAATTACAATACTACAATTGCAAATTTAATCTGTTATCTTGTGTAATTACCCTAGTTTTAGCGTTGACCTTCGCCTGGTTCTTAAGGAGGAAGTGCACCATCTTTATGTTGCCATAGTGACAAGCAACATGCAGCGGAGAATACCCCATCTGCAGACAGAGGGAGCATGAGCGAGAGAAACAGAGAAACAGAGAGATTAAAGATTACACCATTCCTGTAGTGATCAAGTTATTGCTCGGTAGACTTGTATACATTTTTTAGATCATCAGCCTCTTCTTCATTACAGCACTGCTTTTCATGTTTTATTCAAATGAATGTTATATTTTACTATAACAAATGCACCTCTTAACCTAATTGTGATGTTAATTACCATGTCCCAGACCCTTATTAGCCAGTTTATTATATGTTTGGTTTCTCACTACACTTATTGTATAGACCTTAATTTATTTTATTTTATTTTATTTTTTGACTGGGGAAAATGTGCTCTGCAAAATGTTCTCTCAAACCCCAGCATCCTGTATACCGAGGAAAAGGGGGCACTATAGGACCATCACTGACTTGGATAGTGAGCCATTTCAGAGCAGCAATGGGATTGGCATGGTGGTACATTGATAGTTTGTGTGTTGTACAAAGTGTTTATTACTATCACACCAACATGTTTAGCAAAATGAAATGGTGCAGCGTAACCATCTCCCAGCGTCAGGCAGTCTGGTTCGTTCCTGAACTTGAAGTACTCTTGCTGCATTTTCTTGGGTTTCAATATGAGTTCTCTGGTTTCCGTATGTGTGTTCCCTATTCTGTGCTGATGTTTCCAGGATTCTTGCTCCACCGTGACTCCGATCAGAATGAAAGGGTCAATCAAGATGACTGAGTGAAGGAATATCACATATGCTTCTGGGTCTATGTATTGTATGGTGTGCCTCGTGCAATGGGGCATATGCTACTACATCTCGGTTTGCGAGCGGAACTATGCTTCATCTGCTTGTGCTAAGCGGAAGTTACATGGCGATATGAAGCAAAGCATAGCTGCAGCTAATTACTAATTAGATGTGTATATAAAGGCCCTTTCTTTGTTTCTATCTTTTTTAAAGTATTATATTTGTATATAAGCACTCTTTCTTTCTTTTTCTGTTACCTTTTTCTGTTTTCTGTTGCTGGGTGTTGTGTTTATTCCTGTCACTATGTGTCTGAGCTCTTGGCTCATGTTTTTTTGTTTCTGGTTTGGGTTCTTCTCTCATTTATTTAACTTTGTATATTTGCTTTCTCTTTTATTTTAGTATTACAGTTTTTGTATTTCTGCACATGCATCTGCCTTCACTCCACACATGCAAACGAGTACAGAAATACATACCTCTATTTAGTGCCTAACAAGGTTATTTTTAATATTTCTGTAATCTCTTTAATCAGTTTTGTCTTGAAACAAAAGTAACTATTTATACCAAAAATGTGCTTTTTTGTTGTTGTTTAGCACAATATAATATAGGTATACCTAATAAAGTTGCAATGAAGTCTGCTTTTTTATTATCCAGGTGAATCAGAGGAAGTCAAGACTGCGTAGCTGTGAGGGATGTACTTTTCAGGCTGTATCACTTTCCATGCAATCTGATGAGCAAGCTCACTGTCACAGTGCACACTCACCTGGTCGATATGTCATATGAAGGATATACTGAATGTATTAGACAGTCATGATCATGGTCACAAATGTGCAGCCTGGAGTTAATCCCTAGTTCATGGAGCAGGATGCACTTCTGCTTTGTAGGCAGCTTGCATTCCGGTATTTTCTTCACTCCTGGGCTACTTTAATCTCATTCAACACTTCTCTAGTGCTGCATGAGGGAGGTTTGCTGTTCTTTCTCACTGTGCTTCTGTAGGGATGTGTCATGCCGTGTACAGTGTTCAGGGTCAGTGTGTACTCTGTGCAGCGTGGAGTATTGATCATCATACAGACTCGCTTCCTCTCTCACCAAAGCTGCACCCATTGACCTTCAGCCACTCCTTGTTAATACACCCTGCAGTAAGGCGTGACGACACCAGCCCAGGCTGTGTGTGTATATGTGTGTGTGTGTGTGTGTGTGTGTGTGTGTGTCATGTAGTGCATTCTACATTAGCTCAATAATCTAGAGGTCGGAGAGCTGTACTTGCTATGTCAGCATAAAATGGCTGCAGTGTACCTTGGTCTCAGGGTCCACAGTGGAGCCGTGGTTAACCAGCACTTCAGCTACGTTCACTTTGTCCTCCTGGGCCGCCAGGTGAAGAGGAGTCAGCCCGCTCTTAAACACACAAGTACAGCAAACGTACATAAGTACTTATTAATATTACTACTACTACTACTAACAATAATAATAATAATAATACTAATAACAAAAAAGATAAAAAATTATGAAATAAGAAGAATAAAAAAACGGGAAAAGGAAGGAAATTAGAAAAAATCAGACTTTGAAGAGAACAAGATCAAAGGAAAAAGGATGAAAGAAAAACAGAATGAAAAGAAAAGAGAAAAATGACGAGGAGTAGGAAAAGATTAAAAGGGTAACTAGTGAGAGGAAGCATTCACTCATTTGCAGAACCGTTTAATTCTACTAGGGCCTCAGTCAACACTGGACAAAAAAGGGGTACACCTGAACAGCTCGCCAAAGCATTGCAGGGCAACACACCCGACCATTTACACTCACACTCACACCTATGGGCAATTTGAGACAGCCAGTTAGCCTAATGAGCATGTCTGTGGACTGTGGAAGGAAACTTGAGTAAAGCAACGTAAGCATAGGGAGAACATGCAAACACCACACTGTGAGGCGGATGTGTTAACCACTATGCCACCATGCCACCATCAAGAGGCAGGAAGAAAAGCAAATAAAGGAAAATGGAAATAACAGATAAAAAGATTGTTTTTAGACACTTTGTGGACCTGTTGTGTATCTGTTGTGCGACATATGTAACAGGATTTACGCAAGAACGATGCTTCATCATGTTTCCTCTTTTTTAGGGTTTTATCTTTGGATATATTAGATATTTCATATATTTATAGATTAGGAGAAATAATGTAGGTAAATGAATTTTACAATAATTTCAAAAAGAAACTGGCATCCAGTTTATTAAAAAATTTGCTTTATTCTCTTCTTTTCTCAGTACTTGTCCTGAAATTTCTAAGTGCAAATTAAACTGAAAATGCTACACAGTACACCATCTCCCTTCTACTCATCACACCTTATTTGCTCTCCTCTAGTCACAGCTGGAATAAAACTCTGTGCACCGGGGGCACATCTGCTTTATGGACAGCATGTTTACCCATCACTCTCAGATAGATTTTATTAAGCACTCACACCCTACTTTGGCCTAAATTTGAGGTCTTTGTTGATCTGCAGTGCTCTGTGAGGATATAAGCTTTGTTTCGCAGCTTTGCCGTTCTCAGATGCATCACGATGTGTGGAGGGAATGTGTGCTCTGTACTAAGCATGTGTACAGTGTATCAATTGGTATAGTGGCTAGTCTCAATTTTTATTTGGACAAATTCCTCTGAACTAATAAATAACAATTATTTAAACATTGTCTAATAACTAGAAGGTCAAGATGGTAAACGAGCCGGTGGAATGAAGATGATACACTTTCACCTTTCTGAACATCAGGGAACTGACAGGGAATTTCTCCTTCATAGAAAATGACCTTCCCAAAAGTACGAGGAGTGCATGTACTCTTTTGCAATGCACCACAGACAACATCTTGTTTTGTTGTCAGTGTGTTTCTGCCCTGCAATGGCCTTGCGAGCTGTCCAGGGTGTACTCTGCCCTCATACAGAATCAGCTGGGCAGACCCACGACCCTAATTAGGATTAAGCAGTTCAGAAATACCTGTTACATTTTCGGTACAAATCAGAGCGATCAATATAGATCATAATCGGATGAATAATATCGGAATCACATCGGGTAACTGTCAGAGAACATTGATACATATTGGAATAAAATTGGCTGAAACACTGGACTAACATCGGAATATGATCGGTTCAAATCGGGAGCATGACCATTATCGTGTGGCTGCACCTTTAATCAAATTCCTATTTTTTGTCATTTGCATTTATGCTAAATGGTACTGTACAAGTGGACCTGTAAAACACATGAACTTAATACTTAGATTTTTATTTATTTATTTTTTCCTAAATACTTTATTAATCTCACAAGGGGAATTGTAGCCTTTTTTTTTTTTAATTGTGCTTGTGTTAAATTGTGCATTTAACCCATCCAAAGTGAGCACACACACACACACACACACACACGCAAACAGTGAGCTCACACACACACTTGGAGCAGTGGGCTGCCACACACTGGGGCACCCAGAGAGCAGTTTGAAATTAAATGCTTTTCTCAAGCACACTTCAGTCTTGAAGGCTGAAGTCTTGAACGCACTCCCCTCGCCTCCACATATTTTTCCTGCTGGTTCGAATCAGTGACCTTTAGGTACCAAACCCGCTTCTTTAACCATTAGGCCACGGCTGCCCGAAATGTGCTTTAAATGTGCTGCCAGATATTCATCTTAAACATCTGTAGACAAATAACTAAATTTAAATAAATTTACAACAGATTAGATGAAACAACTGGTAATTCTGGCTAATATGAATGGTTGAATGGTCCAACCAAAACATTGGTCATCTCAAACACTTTGCTTTTTGACATTGGTTACTTTGCTAGCTGTTATGAAACACAGTAAAACTTTAAGTCATAAATTGCGTAAGATTGGCATTTCCTATTTTATCCAAAAGGGTAAAAAAGGGATGTGTAGGCTTATAAATGTTACAACCTGGAGAGTCCAGCTTTCAGTCCTGTTTAATGTGTGTACATGCTAACCCACAGATTAAAGACTATACAATCATCTACCTGAGTATTGTTTTCTCTGACTATAGCCTGAGCTAGCTCCTAACCATAAACATAATCCATGTTTATCACTTACTAACATTTTTATCTAAGTGGTAACCAATATTGACTGGTATCACTAACTAATTTATACTGTATGGGTTACTTTGAATTTCTGGCAACCAAAATATTGCTTATTACAACCAATATTCCGAACACCACTTGGGTTTGAACTTTCAACCTATCTGTGTTTGGAATGTAAATACTGATTAATAATAATTTTCTAAATCTATATGTGTATTTGTATGTTACTAAACATTCATACCTTGTTGCCCATATTGATAGTGGCATCACGTGCAAGCAGCAGGGTAACCATGTCCACATTGCCCTCTTGGGCAGCCAGGTGGAGAGGGCTAATGCCCTGCCGAGTGACGGCGTTGGTGTCAGCACCATATTCCAGCAGTGTGGTTGCAATCTCCATCTGATTCTTCTTGGCAGCTATATGTAGAGGAGTGTAGCCATTCTGAGCAGAGACAGAGAGGCAGAGAGCAAATAGGACAAGGTCATATGAACCAGGCCAAATTCAGGAAAGTTTATTTAAGTATATGAAGTTGATGAAATGAGGATAGGATCTTAAAGTTTTAAAGAAAGAAAATTATACAATTTGGGCATACAAAGCCAAAGGTGACAGGGACTCTGAGATATTTTAGGGAATGTTGTTTTATCTCTACATCAAGTCAGTTTTAGATTCTGTATAACATAAATCCAGGGCATTCAGCAGAGAATGCGTTTCCCATTTTGTCTCGCAGTATGACTCTGAAAAAAACACAAGTAGGGAAACTGTCGCCACTGTCGCCCACAGATTTATGGGATTTCCAAAACTACAGTCCTGCTCCTTGTAACCCGACATAACATATGTCAGATGATGCTAGAGACGGAGTTGGGGGGTTGGGAAAGAGGTGACAAGCCTTGGAAAGAGAGCCGTTTGCTAAATGCCACGGAATGGGTTTGCCAACAGCAGTGGTGATGTCATGGCAGAAGTGGGTTGCCAGAACCAAAACAGCCTTTTCCATACCACAATGGGGAAAACAGCAGATTGAACTGAGTCAAGCTTTGTAATCAATGACCCCAGAGCGGAAAGCAGAGAAGATACTCAGAAGAAGAGTATTTTGAAATGAGTAGTAGTAGCAGGGCACTTTCCAGTGGCAGCATGTCTGTAATGGTGGTTCAGGTAGTCAGATTCAGATCTCGGTACTTTTTTCAATTTTGCTGAAACACTAATTATCTAATTATTAGTCTTCTGAGTAACTAATGATTTTAGTTATACACACAGCCCACATCTTTTCGAAGTGCTGTGCATGCCTATTTAGGGACCCCATAACACACTCTAAAGTAAAGTGCTGTCTGCCCCTTGTACACATGCGCTCACAGATGTCCACTATTTGTTTGGTGATTGCACATGCCATTCTCCCATTGCTTGAGAGCTTGGCAAAATCAGCTCCTGTAGGCTGCAGATGGCTGCGAGCATCAGCTTGTATTCAAACTCAGAATGATGGCAGCAAAGTTTGTTAATGCAGCCGACTCCGGGCGAGGGCGGGGTACACCCTGGACAGCTCGCCAGGCCATCGCAGGGCCATCAGTCACACAACCA
>JBCNYG010000019.1:19915922-19931828 GCA_039654305.1 Porochilus rendahli
CTTAATCCTAATTAGGGTCGCGGGGAGACTGGCGCCCATCTCAGCCGACTCTGGGCGAGGGCGGGGTACACCCTGGACCATCGCAGGGCCTAGCCAAAACTAGATTATACAAAACCTACAATCCTGACCAGATGTCTAATTTATATTTACACAGTTACTATCTCATATGTCTGTTATTTGTTACCATCTTATATGTCTGTTATTTGTTACTATATCATATGTCTGTTATTACCAGTTTATGATCTGAGAGATGATTACAGTTAGTTTCAAAAAACAAAAACAAGAATACACAAAAAAAAGCTTTTCTTTTTTTATTTGAAATGCTTTCTTTTAATGCAGTTTGTATAAGATGCACTTCAAGCTTCAGGGTAAAATTGGCATGGCATATTAAAGTGGCAAGATTGGTCATGCCCATAAAAAAGATATTTAACACAACAAGATGTACCATTGGCAGCACAGTGGTGTAGTCGTTAGCGCGTCCACCTCACAGCATGAAGGTTCTGGGTTCGTTTCTCAAGCTTAGAAATTTCTGAGTGGAGTTTGCATGTTCTCCTTGTGCTTGCATGGGTTTCCACTGGGTACGCCGGTACATGGCTTATCTGAATATTCGATTCTGATTGTTTATTTATATTATTCAGTGTTTGGTTATTTCTTTATAATAGACCATTAGTAAGTAAAACAGGCCGTTGCTATGTGGTACATCATGAGCAGAATAATAGCAATAACATAATTGTTTAAAATCAATGTTTTTTAATCAGAAGAAATGAGCAGGGTAATGTAAAGTAAGCGTTTAATTATCCTGAAAGAAATTTCTACAGGGTGAACCTGAAGACCTCATATAGCTGTCAGCTTTTATTTTGTGGTAATGACCAGCTTGCTGTTCATTATAATTTGTATAGCAAGGATTTTTCTGATAACTAGATTTTTATTCCTTTTTTATTTACCTTGATTCTGAAAGTTTTATCATGTCTGAAAACTGAAAGCAAATCATACAACAAGCGCATTCATTTATACAAAAGCTGAAAACAACACCTTATCACTAATTACAGTTTAAATCAAAATCAACAGTGCTATGACATAAAAAAGTCCTCATTCAATTATTCATTCATTCATTCATTTTCAGAACCAATTCAGAGCCATCGCAGGGCCAACACACATGTGCATTCACACTCACTCACACCTAGGGGTGATTTGGAACATCCAATTAGCCTACTGTGCATGTTTTTGGACTGTGGCAGAAAACTGGAGTACCCGGAGGAAACCCACACAAGCACGGGGAGAATGCAAACTCCACACAGAAACAGCACAAATTGAACCTAGGCCTTCTTGTTGTGAGGTGGACATAAAATAGTCAAAGCATGACATGTAATTCAAGCTACTTGATGTAGAATAATAGTGACACGACCGCCGCACTACTGTAGCTAGTTACACTGGAGGCTAAAACTATTAAGCACAATCGACTTCTACATGGATCTGTGTACGACAACAAAGGTTTGCTGTTTTGCACATGAGAAACAAAATTATTTTCCTAATGTTACCTTTCTTATTATTATTTCCTCAGTGCATTATGACAATCCTTATCCCCTAAAGGAACCTGAGAAAGAATGGAGATTGTCCAACTGTTTAAATGTACTACACCACAATAGTTCTACAGTAGTAGAACCGCTGGTCCGGTGAATGTATTAGTGTTTTATATTTAGTTTGTTTTGTCTGAAGACCTTAGAAATTAACATAAAACAAATAGCCACCACTGATACACTTAGTCCTAGTATCCACTTAAATACATGAATAAACATAAGTCCTTCTTAGTTTTTTGTCATCTGTTTTTTAAAGACACCCAAAGTTGTTCAAAACTCCTGAGCACATAAAAAAGAAATCCTGGAAATGCTAAAAAATAATAAAATCAAATTTGTTAACATAAAACATATGCTAAAGAGCAGTAAACAACATAAAGACAGTATGTTGGTGTGACAGTGCTTTGCTTTGAACTAAAATAAATATATATTTCCGCAGTCTATAAAGTTTCTCCAAAGATTTATAAGGAAATTGAATGGTAGGTTTCTCTGAACACTTTGATTGTCACACCTGCTTTGTCTTTTTTTTTTTCTTTTCCAGATTTGTGGAGTGCCCGACTAATAGTTTTCCTGTGGACAAATTCTCCACAGAATTCTTGGCTGCTTCTCTGGTCCAAGCTCTCCTTGCCCGGCCTAAGTTTAGGTGGATGGTCATGTCTTGGTAGATTTGCTGGTGTGCCATTCTCTTATCATTTTCAGCTGATAGATTGATCAGTGCTCAGTGAGCAGCTTAAAGCTTGGGATATTTTGTAGAACCTAACCCTGCTTGAAACATCTCTACAACTTTATCCCTGCGCCGTCTAGTGAGTTTCTTGGGCTTCTTGATGCTGTTTATTTACTAATGTTCTCTAACAAACCTCTAAGGCCTTGCCTGAACCGCTTTCTTTATTCTGAGAATAGATTACACACAGGTGGACTGTATTTGATGGATGGTTATAACGTGGCTTAGTAAGGTGGCACCATACATATTGTTCTAATACAAATACTCAAGCTAGTGGCTAATATACGTTTGATATTTAATTTGTTGAACGTCGTGTAATCAAACCTTAACTCACCTGGTTACAGATGTTGATCTCGACCCCGGACTTCAGGTAATCGAGAGCTTTCTCCAGGTTTCCAGCCCGGGCCGCTCGGAGATAACTGGCATTTGTGTCGGTCTGCAAAAAACAGATAAGACGCCAACTTAAAAACTGCAATTTTTAATACAGAAACAGGTACATTGTACTAGTCTACTTATATTACATAATATAATATTATTATTAATATATTATTATTAATATAATAATACAATACCCTTTCACTATATGTTAATTTAATTTTAAAAATGCACAATTTACAAACATATACAGAGTATTATGTATTATATGGCATGTACAATTATAGACTTATACATAGTGATGTCATAAGTTCCCCATTAAAATATACTGCACAGAGTTCACTTCCACTGGCTCTCTGGTGCTTGTGAAACAGGCTTCCTGACATTTGTATTAATCTGGAGCAGTAACAGCTAGAAGATGGATGCGAGAGAAGCAATGGAAACTGAGTACTGTACAAATGTCACTGCTGAAAAAAAATTATAGGATGGAAGGAATATTCCTGGGCCTTTACTGGGGGATTTCCACTGCAATGAGCTGAGCAAATGTACTGCAGCTAGCATAGATGAGCCCACACCCACACTGTGTAGGTTTAAAAAAAAAAAAAAATCAGGCTGTTACAATCCAGTGTATTTGTGGATTATTAGATATGTTGCTCATATTGCATCAGAACAAGCCAACAAGTCTAGTTTTAGCCATGCAGGTAAAGATCTGTACTAAAAACTACAATCTCATAAGTGCAAATGAAAGATTAGTGGAAAAACCCAATTTTATTTTAGCTTTAGAGTGTGTTCTGGCACACTTCAACAAAAGAATTTGCAAACAAATGAAAAAGGGAATGATATATTTTGGCAGGAAAGAACATTTTGATGTGACTCAGCCTCAGCTTTAGCGTGTACTGTCTTTCTGTATTTGACAGCTACAGTAGTGTTAACATTGAGGAATGTGTAATAGAGGCCCAATGAGAAAAATGAACATGTTTACAGAGTATGGTCTTTGTTCAAGCATTACTTGCTTTACTCTTTCCTAATTATGTCATACATCTTTTTGAGACAGTGGTCTTGTAAATTCTGAGCTTTAGTTCCTGAAACTATAGGATATACAACAAGGAACATTTTGTGATTTTACTGTACACACCAAAATTAATGCACAAAATGCCATGCACAAGGTGCAAGCTAAATGCTGCGACTTTTCTAAAGAAGTTATATTTTTGTAGAACAACACAGTCTGGAGTCTGTCATACTGATTAGACATCAGCAATTTGCAAGATATCATGTGTTTGAATTTGACACGTCCACATTTTAATGATTTACAATTACACTTCTTGTTGTGGAATGTCAAAGAGGCAAGTTATCTCTTGTTTTAAACCATTTCTCACCAGCCTTTCTGTTTCTCTGACTCAATCTGGCTACCCCCTTTCTGTTTTTCTGTCTCGTATAATGAACACACACGCACACAGGGGTAACCTATCATTTTACCATGAAAAAGTAGAAAAACACAGCAAGACTGATTTCTTACAACCGAGACTCCTTCCATAAATGTTGAATAAATCCAAAACTCCCTCACATGCATTACTATCATAATTAATTTCTAAAGCAAAAGCCCGCTTTGATTATTATCTTAATTTATTCATTGCATCTGCTCAACAAGTCCGTGTACATATGCATTGACTATAGAAAGAAAAATGCAATACAATGAGCACATTTATACGCATATATGATTAGATCTTTACTTTAACAACAGCAAACAAATCCAAAACCAAGAGGCAGAATCCAGAGTCAACAGACAGGCAGAAGTCAGGCGTTGTGCAAACTGGAGTTATTTGTGCAAGAGAAAAAACAAAAACAAAAACATTCTGGCTTGGTGTTGACCAGAATGCAGACACCAAGTGTGCTGTATGATTTGGAGTATACTGATGATATGGTTTTCTTTATGTTCTATGTTGATGTAGCTGAGTTCAGGTTTCTGTGGTCAGAATGAGGGTGCATGTGAACTTGAGAGTTACCAATAGATGGGTTTCAAACAGGGCTGCCTTAGAATCATGAGCCATGTTTTAGGTGGCTCTGTGCACACGGATTTGGAAAGCAGTGTTGTTCCCATCACTAATGCGACAAATATCACTTACAGCTGGAACTTTTGTATCCTTATAAAAAAAATAATAACTTACACTTACTGACCAATCGAATCAAACATTCAACCACACTGTTGTAAGGGTTTACATAAGATATGGACAAATCATATATGCAATGTATCCCACTGAGAACATTAAAGCCCTGTCCTACGCTATACTTGCCCCGGAGTACAATTACCCGAATTAAAAAGCCATTTTATGTTACATTTGCATTACATTAACCACATTAGCATTTGACAGATGCCCTTATGCAGAGCGACTTACATTTTATCTCTTTAAATAAATGAGCAGATGAGAGTTAAGGGCCTTACTCAGAGGCCCAGCAGTGGTAGATTGGTCAGACGGGGGCTTTAACCCCCAACCTTCTAATCAGGAACCCAGAGCCTTAACTACAGACCCACCACAGCTCTTCACTGTTTGTGACCTCGAGAAAAAGACTGGAAGTCTTTGGCTAAAGTTTCAGCTATGCACTGGGGTTCATATTTCTTAGTCAGGCTATTGTCCTTGTGTTCCATAGATAAGGCACCTGGATACACATCTGTTTCACCTTTACTTTGGATTGTTATATCCATCCATCCATCCATCTTTCCATCAGTGATATTCTAGTTATCCGTCAATGTGATAGAGGAAGTTGGAGGCCATACCAGCTGACTTTGGCTGAGACACCTCGAACCGATCGAACCCTTTTGCACGGTTAACACAGACACAAACAACCATTCATTCTCCAGTAGCAAGTTGAATTAATGTACAGCTCTTTGGACTGTGGGAGAAAACTGGAGTATATGTAGAACAGCGAGAACATGCACACACAACACAGAAAGGCTTTTAGACGAGATTCGACCCCAGAACCTTTTCACTGTGAGGCAATGGTGCTAACCACTGAGCCACCATGCTGCCACTTACATACATTTATACCTGCTTCATTTACTACAACATTAGATCTGAGAGTATTGCAAAGCAAATCACAGATATACACTGTATTTATGCCCTCACTCTAATTCATTATAATTTTTATACTTCAGTTATTAAAAATATTAATCATTGGTAAACTGAAGAATAAAACCTGATGGTATGGACACTTATAAGAAGACGATCTATTACAAGGTGGTAAGAGTAAGTCTACTTCAGGTCACGCTGCATCACAACACTCCATCATCAGTTATTTTTCTAAACAATATTTATATATATATATATATATATATTACACTTTTTGCTAAAGTTTAAGGCATATAAAAATATTAAATTGAAATAATACAATTAATAGTTGCCCTAAACAAACAAACAAAAAACTATAAACGGCACCGCATGGTGGCGTAATGGTTAGCATGTCTGCCTCACAGCAAGACTGGTCCTGGGTTCAATTCCCAGGCTTGGCAAGAGTGTTTCTGGGTTCTCCCAATGGTGTTTTCCTCCAGGTACTCCTGTTTCCTCCCATACTCCAAAAAGACTTGCACATTACATTAATTGGTTGTTCCAACTTGCAACTAGTGTGAGTGAAAGAACATGTGTGTATGTTGGCCCTGCGATGGACTGGCGAGCTGTTTAGGGTCTACCCCACCTTTGCCCAGAGTCGGCTGAGACAGGATCCAGACTCCTAGTGACCCTGGTAGGATTAAGAGGTTCGGCAAATGAATGGATGAATGAAAAACTATGAATGAGGTAAACACTATTAAATGAAACAGTTGCTGGGACTTGACCCTTTAAACAATAAAACTCCCTTAAAAACAATAGTCTCAAATAGATTTTAAGCAGTTTTTGAAATGATGTATGTGTAAGTTTTAATGAGCATCTTGCCAAACTAGCCACAGTTCTTCTGGGGATTTTGCCTGTGACACTCGCTTATTATTTTTGCAGCAAAACCCAGCAGCTGTCATTTTCATTTTGAAAAGTCTCTTACATAATACGTCATTAACTTTGGTCACACACAAATATATTTTGTGGCATATAATAATTTTATTTTTAATGGAAAAATATTTTTTAGATATTAAAGAAGTTTTTGTATTGATAAAAAATCTAAAGATTCCTTTTAATTTGTAAAATGTTTTAGTACCTTTGTACTAAATTTTCACTCAGTACTCTACATGACAGTACATAGCATTCTACACATCTTGATTTTATACTATACCTTTACACAATTATTCAATACGTTCCATAGCACAGAATGAGATTTTTAAATGGTTTTGTTTACTTTTTTTAATGCCCAGAATGTGAGAATAAAACACATTTCTTTCCTCCTTTACTATAATTCTAGGAGAATAAAAAAAGATATGACAGGAATGTCATAAATAACTGCAGCAGAGCACATAAATGTCCTTAGGAAAGAGTACTGCGAACTCAGACGGTGTTTTTGTGAGTGCAATCGATGCTCGAAGCCCAGCGTTTCGGCATTTGGAACATTCTTTCCACTGATGTACAAAGAGCATCAACAAGGGTCGGGACTGTAAAGGTGTGGCCTGCTGAAAGCCAGACAAACAAGCGAGTCAGCATGTACACACACACACGCACGCACGCACGCACGCACACACAGAAAGAACGGGTGGGGGGGCTGTTGTTGCTGCAGTGCTGTACCAGAGTAGAGATTTCCGACACACCCGTTCACACATGAACACACACTACGACACTTTGCACCATGCAAGTCATCAGCTGAATTATTAACCCAACAGTTGCTATGTAATAATATCTATGCTAAAATGGAATAATGCCTTTGTTTTTGAGAATAAAAACATGTTTTAATTTAAATACATGTACATTTATACTTAATAGACCCTCTACTATTCTCTTTCACCCATGCATTGTACAGTGAAGATAAGTCCTCTGCAATGTGTAGGTGTCTTCCTTTAAATCTAACATACTGCCTCTCGTTCTTTCCCTCTCTCAATTTCTCCATGACTAGGCTCATTTTCATTTGTTAGGCAGGGAAAAGCTAAGTGTCTAAGGATCTTTTCTCCTATGGGCAAATTCACTCTTCTCAGCCCAAAACACCCAAATGGTCTATTGATTACACTTCCAATGAGCCATTTGAGGACATGAGAGACAATAACAAAACAGATGTATCGTGTTGCATTTCTCCTTAAAGGAAACGCCTGCATACAGGAATAATGGATATTACAAGCCTTGTGTACAGATTCTGAAAATGAGATATGCTTAGTTTAGGCTAATACGTACATACATAACTGTGCAAAAATCTTGAGCACACTATTTTTTTTTTATCCAAAGTTTGTTATAGATTTTTATTTGACGACTTCGAGTAAGTACAGAAACATTTTAGATTTCCCAACATAGGTTTTCCTAGACAAAATTAAGTGTTACAGAAAAATGGAGGAAAGCACAGAAATCAATGTATTACGTCACAGGATTTTGCTGCAAAACCAGTAGGCAAGCACAGTCAAATTTTACAAAAGCCCTGATGCTCATGAAAACGTACAGCTCATTTTCTTATAAAACTGCACAAACTGCACAAAAAAAAAAAGATTTTTGTTCTTTTCAAGCAAATAGTTTTGAGTTTACTGCTATTTAAAGTATTTTTTTAAATCGTAGGCTCATTTAATTTTATTATTCTTTAAGATCTGCGATGGCCTGGCGAGCTGTCTAGGGCGTACCCCGCCCTTGCCCAGAGATGGCTGAGATGGGCGCCAGCCTCCCCGCGACCCTAATTAGGAATAAGCGGTTCAGAAAATGAATGAATGAATATGCATTGCTTGCTTTTGGAAGGATGAAACTACGTTTCCTATTCCCTTGTACATGTTTTTCAAAAGTAGATTTTTGGACAGGGGAATCTTGGCAAAGTGTTGTGTGTATAACAAAGTTGTGGTAATGAACAAACTTGATATAATTGCTCATTTGTTACATTTAGCCATTGTGTGCAGCCTATCCATAACTTTACATAACTGAAAAACCTATCCACATTTACTGTTCGGACTCCAGCCAGTTAAATCAGTGTTCTAGTATTACGTGCCTCTTTTTTGTCCTATTTGGCTCTCCATATCCCAACTATTGCGCTCACCTGTGTCTTGTTGCCTGCCTTACTCTCTGTGTATACAAGTCCTTCATTTCCCTATAAGCATTGACATATCGTGCCATAGATTTCTCCTGTGCGTTCCCAGTGTTTGCACACATCTCTGCCTAGGAGTTTTTGACCTTGCCCGTTCCTTAACCATTCTTGCTAACTTTTGTGATTTTTGGATATCACTCCCTGTTTTTTGAGCATGAGTTTGCCTGTCATTTTTGATTGACTGCTTTCTATTAAATATTGTGCTCTACATCGCTTCTGTCTGCATGTGGATCCTTTTCCCTCTGCATATCCCTAACATTTTTAGCTCCTGATGCCAAGCAGGAGTTTTAAAAATGGCTACCGTTTGTCTGTCCAACTTGTTTGGTGATCTGATGTTAATTTCTTTAAAAACTACCTAAGTCAGTGTATGGGTCCACCCTGAGGGCAGATTAAATAAGGGTCATGTTGACCTTGTTTCAAGGACACTTTTTATATATTGGACTTTTCAAAAGTTCTTGAAGGCTGGACCACTGTGGTCTTTTTTATATATGTACAGATACATACACATATTTTTATTAAAAACAAAACATTCTGGATTTTTTATATTATATAGAAATCTTCAGGCAAATAAATGGCTGTTTCTATTGTATTGACACATGTTACACCAACTGTACCTCTTTTTTTTTTTTTTTTTTTTAAATAACTAAAACTCTGCTCTACATTGTACCACAGCTCAGCTTTAATTACTGTGATTGCACAAGCACTTTTGTGCACAAACCACTTTTTCCCCTTTCACTTCCCAGAGTTATTGCCCCAAACAAACTTAAAATGTGCATAAAAAGTATGCTTTAATACAGTTTTTTTGGACTAATGCCAATATGAGATTTAGAATTTTTTAATTTTTAATTGGCTCCAGTTTACCTCATTAAGAAAGACAGCAAACTTCACTTCATAGCTCTTAACTCACCTAATACCTGCTTATTTTGCCCTGCGATGAATCAGACTCACATTTTCTTGCAGAGATGCATTTCTTTTTTCATTTGATTTTTCTCTTTATAAGCTACAGCACATACCAACTGGGGAACACAAGCAATTGTGGATGATCCTGTGTACATACCGTCAACCCCAGGCCCTCCCACATATATAACTTTATATACCGTTATAAAACTCCCAAGTTTACTTTGCAACCCCTAATCAAGAATTAATGACCAGTTTTTCACTAAAACTTGGCTTACTGTGATCACCTACTTAGAAACACAAATTAATTGCTCAGTAAGAATACCTGCCATACACTAGTACCTTGCATGGCATTGTTCATTATTAATAATAAAATAAATAAATAATTATTGGCAGTTATTACTGAGACATATTTTTTTCTTGCAGTTAATTATATCTAATAACTTCTGATTAATTCTGATTATATTATGATAGGTATGGGGAAATTGCTGAGTCTTATCTTCCTCCTAGAGTACTACTAAATATGTCATGCTAAATTTCAGTACATTAGTCTCTAAAATGTAAATGATTTAATATTGTCCTGAACATGTCCCCTGCAATGAGATTGGGGTTGGGAAGAGAAAGATTTGTTGACTTAAGGGATGTGTGAAGATTGAAATAGGACACATGTTGATATGAACTTTGACAATCTGTGGTGAGTGATGCTTTAGCTAACAATGTTTTAGTACAGAGGTCCTAAAGTGTGTTGGGGTTTGTTGGCAGACTGGTTTTGGGGTTGGTTGGTACAACAGAGGAGCAAAAAGCCACAAAAAATAAAAAACCCAATAATCTGCTATAAAAAAGAGCTAGAAAAGCTGGTCATCATTTGAGTCTGATGAAGATGAATACTGTCTTGATTGTTTAGAGTCCCATGGGCAAAGTCAGCTTTTCGAAGTTTGGCTTTATTGCTCATATTGCTAAAAGTGGGCACATGGTTATGCATATGGTTATTTTCCACCATTTCATGCTAATTATTAGGCACAACTTCATGCTAATTAGTCTTAGCATGCTGAATTAGTCATAACATTTGCACACCATGAACTCTCACCCACCCATGTACTATATTAGCAGCCATAGCATTTAACATTTGTGCCAATCAACCCTTTTCTGTGTGCCACTCTACCAATTTTATTCACCAGCTGACGACAATTGTAGGCTGGTTTGGCACAGGTGAACAGCATGACTTTAAACTTTAATAAAATATTTAATAATCATTTGAAGAATTTAAATGTGTCTATTTTTCAGTGAAAACACATGCTAAGTATACCATCAGTCAAAACTCTGTTGGTATTCATTAATGTTTTTAATTAACATAAACTGTAAAGACAGGTGGTAATAAATACTGACTTTAAGGATTTTAGAAAGAATAGAGCAGTTTTTCAACCTTTTTTGAGCCGCGGCACATTTTTTACATTTTAAAAATTTTGCGGCACACGACAAACTAAAAAATGTTACAAAATGACACCCTGTAGATTAATACACTATATACAATGACAATATAGTTTCTCAACTTATATATACTTACTCAGACAGATATGTCGTGGAAAATGGGAGCTGTTGGATAGCTTCTCACCACACACCAAGCACAACAGTCAGTGTCATCGCAAAAGATATCTTTCTCTGTATTGCCTTAAGCTCACCGTCATTGCTTTCTTTTGACGACCACTCATACTAGGGCCTTCATCTGGGTCAGAATTTTGTCCAGGGTCCAGTTCAGAATTTGCCTTTTTCCTTTACCTACTTTTCCATCACTGTCACCATGACCTGTCGCATGCACCACTAATTCTCTTATCTCTATAAACAAGGCCTACCTACTACCACTACCACTCACTGGCATGGAAGAGTTACTCTGCCAATCACTACAGCACAGACACTCGACAATGGCCAATGATAATTGAATAAATTCCCACCGTGCACCTGACGATCTCTCATGGCACTCTTGTGGCACAGTGGTTGAAAATCACTGGAATACAGTGATGCCGATATGCAGTTATTGATGCAATGTGATTTTGATGTGGATCAAAAATAAAGGGATTCTTCAAGATGGGATTTTTTTTAAAATTCTATTGGTACATGACCAAATAACATGGAGCAAACAATGATTTGAATACAAATCATTTGTTATGAGGTAACAATGATGATGCTGATGGTGAATTGACATACAACACATTTGCCGTTCATTGTGCAAAGAGTCTTCAGTCTCCAACCAGTCACCATGTCAACCAACCATTTGCCTTTTCTCTTTTTTATTCATCATGGAGTTGTAAACATGTTCAAATTTTTTTTTAATTTTTGGTGAACTCACCACAGTCACTAGCAGTTCTGAGATTCAGATGTTCACCGGCCCGAGGG
Source organism: Porochilus rendahli (assembly GCA_039654305.1). Lineage (NCBI taxonomy): Eukaryota > Metazoa > Chordata > Actinopteri > Siluriformes > Plotosidae > Porochilus > Porochilus rendahli. The sequence continues at coordinate 19,928,061 of JBCNYG010000019.1, forward strand.
CACTGCCATGGATGAAAGTCCCCCAAAATCCCAGGTCTGGTGACCCAGGCTAATACTGCTGCTGGAAGTGTGAAGAAGGAATAGAAGAGGATGAAGGGCAATATCTACCATAGGACTGGTGATGATGAAGATTGACTGGCCACTCTTTTCTTAGACTACATTTAAAATTTTGATCATTTGAACCTTTGAAAAACCTGTCAACTGACTTGGTATTCTGTGCCAATTATTACACTTTTTAAAGCACTATTTGTACATGTTTGATGTTTTTAATTTTAAGCAATATCAATAAAAGAAATTGATGAATGCCAAGGCCAACCCTGGCAATCCTTCATGATTTTATTTATTTTATAATTATTTATATTCTATTAGGGATTTATATTGTACAAAAAAAAAAATTCCATCACAGTATACAGTACATTCTACAAATTTTTGACAAGCTGACAACCACCAACTACAATTTTTATACAATTAGTTTACAACAAGCAGAACATTTTTAGATTTACCAACTTCTGGAAATCCCCCCCAGTGCAGCTAACTGGGTTATCAAATGCCGGCCATGTCTCTCGCTGTCTATGATGAGAGGCATGTAAAAGAACCATCGCTAATTTTAAGAGTAGCTGCATAGCCGTCAGTGTGTTTCTGCCCTGCGATGGCCTGGCGAGCTGTCCAGGGTGTACTCTGCCCTCACCCAGAGTCGGCTGAGATAGGCACCAGCCTCCCTGCGACCCTAATTAGGAATAAGCGGTTCAGAAAATGAATGAATGAACTTCTGGAAATCGTATTCAAATAGCTAGGCAATTGTGTGAACGTCTTTAAGGGTGGAGAGCAAACTGACTGCTGGGCAGGTCCTAACCATTATTTTTCATAGTGAGGGGTCCATAGGTGAGGGTTGTGGGGTGGATTCACAGACTGTTCATAGACTGTTCTTCGGTTACTTGCCTACTGTTCTTCAAACAGTCTGAACTATTGTCACATTCACCAAAAATGTCCGTTTGCCTAAGTGCCCTTGTTTGCTGGGGTTTGCTGACTGTTTGTTTAACCACCCACCAGAATATCACCAAAAAATTGCCAATTGGTATCTCACTGACTGTCAGATGTTGTCATGTTAGTGCCTTCAGTGGAAACCCACCCTTTGGCGACTTTACACTCTAGGTGGACTCCCATTCAAGTACTAACCAGGCCTGACACAGCTGAGCTTCTGAGATCAGATCGAATCAGGTCCCCACAGGGTGAATGGAGGGTAATACACAAATACTTAGTGAATAGTTCAGAGTCATCTAAAAAAAAAAAAAGTGAACCGCCCATCAGTGCATTCACCAAATATTCATTACTCAAAGAAATACTCACCTAACTATTCAGAAGATCTTATAAAGGGAACTGTTAACTAGGAGCTCTGCAGGAGGAATGTAAGACTCAACAATAAATAATAAAGCTATTCAAGCTTAGTTCTTGTGTACACACAGAGGTCCTAATTCACTAAAATTCCAGTTAAGGAGCACTAATTTGTAGGTTAAATTTTCTAAAAAGAAATTGTATAAATGTGTCATGTGCAAGTTTGGAGGAAATAAAATATTGAAATGAAGTGTTATGTTTCTGAAGTGTAATTGTTCACCATAGCTGCAGCGAATTCAGATATCATCTCAGGATCTTCTAGGGTAGTAAATGGTATCTGAAAGTTACAGCAAGGGCTGCGAAGGACAATCTTTTTAAAATACAATATCTTAAAGGTTCAACATACAACATAAATAAAATGAGACAATCACTTGAAATAAAAATTTCTATAGTAAGATAAATTCAGTATTTCTGAGAAGCTTTTAAGATACTGACAAAGGTTTGAGGAACTAATAAAGCAATTGCTTTATTTAATTATTTTCTATTGGAGAAATGTGTATATGTACAAACATCAATTTAATACCTACCCTCAGGGTTGGCCCTCAATATTACCAAAACAACTCACAGGGTGTAGTAACTTATATTGTGGGTGATAACCTAAGATATTTGCATGATCAGCATCCTGTATTTTGTAATTATTTGCAAAATGGAAAAGACAAGCTGTTTCGTTGATACACCAATATGCCATAACATTAACACCACCTGACTAGGTAGCCCTATATGCATTAAGCTGCAATTCACAGTGTTTTTAGACACTTTTCAGTAGAATGTGCTACAGAAGTTCTGTGGAATTGGCCAGAAGTACTTCATGCCCCATGTGCAACGATGACCCTTGGGCACCCATGGTGCTCCTGCCAGTTAATATATTGTCCTTTCTTGGGCCATCATGTGTAGGTATTTACCGCAACATACCATAAACACCCGAAAAGACCTGCGGTTTTAGAGATTATTAGTCCCAGTTGTTTAGCATGACGATGTGGCCCCAGTCAAAGTCACTCAGATCCTTACACTAGACTATTGTTCCTGCTTCCAGCACATCAACTGTTTACTTTCTGCCTAATAAATCACATTACTTGGCAGATTCCACTGTAATGAGATGAGTCCATGTTATTTACCTAACTTCTCAGTGGTCATAATTTTTATGAACATTATGAAAATCATAAAGACTGACCAGGGTTTATTCTCTAAAACAGCAGGTCTTGTGGAGTGTTTCTGGTATGCAATTATAAAAAAAGGTGGTCCGAGCAAGAACAACCACTGATCTGCCCAAGGCTGATTGGTATGTGTAAACAAAGGTGGACTGATCCCACAAAAAACTACCGTAATACAAAGTGCTGAAACGACCTATGAGAGAAAGTATGCAGTTCTTAATAAATTTTGATGAGTTTGCACATTTTATTTTGCATGGTGTTTTTATATACACAAACTTTTTATTAAACCAGGGCATTAGTGTTCCGGATCATGATACTTTCATTACATAAAACATCCACTAAAATCAATTTCAAAACTCTGTGTGTCTTTGAATACCATCCATTATGCACTTCCTGCCCCCATTACAGAAATATGCAGTTGTTTTCATGGCTGCTATGTCTGACGAGACATCTTGTATGGTCACTGTTATGCCATTTATATCATTCATCTTTTCATTTGGCATAATGCTGTAATGATTTCTGTGGTGTCCTTCCTCAGATAAGGGATGATAATAAAAGGCAACACCCCTGCCTGGTGGATTTCGCAAAGCTGCCTGAAACAGAGAAGAATTACAACCTGCAGATGTCAACAGAAACATTAAAGTAAGCCGTGTGTGGGTGTGAATGAATGTGTGTACATGCCGCCCTTATAGGTGATGTATGTCAATGTGCTTTAATGCTTTAAGCATGTGAGATAAATGACAAAACACACAAGCTGATCATTTTCCTAAAATTGTGAGGTCTTCTGGGAACATTTGGCAGAGTCTTCTGTCAGAAGAGCTTCAACTCCCACCTCCGACAGAGCTACAACTACATCACAATGGAGGCCAGGGACATAGAGTATGAAAGGGCCATGTTCTGTGTCTCCATTATTGAGGGGGCAGTCCAGAGCTGTTACCAGAAGGTCATTTGTGCCTGTCATGGGGGCTCCCCCGAACCAGGTGGTAGACACCTGCAGTGAGGGGGGCTGTCAAGCTGAAGACGGGGGCCTATCAGGTCATTTTCGCCTGTAGGACTCCTGAGGCAGTGGACGGGTACTGACAGGCCAAATGTGCTGCAACCTGGGCTGTCGGCAATGCAAAATCTTGGGTGTGGGAGGAGTTCGGTGAGGGCCTTGAAAAGGACTATCGGTTGACCTCAAAAAGGTTCTGTACCACCATCTAACGCCTTAGGAGTGGGAAGCAGA
>JBCNYG010000019.1:19977048-19990030 GCA_039654305.1 Porochilus rendahli
CATGGCCTCGGATTTGGAGGTGCTGATTCTCATCCCAGCCGCTTCACACTCGGCTGCAAACCGCTCCAGCGCACGCTAAAGGTCCTGGTTTGATTTAGCCAACAGGACAACATTATTTGCAAAAAGTAGAGATAAAATCCCGTGGTTCCCAAACAGGACTCCCACCGGCCCCTGGCTGGGCCTAGAAATCCTGTCCATAAAAATTGTGAACAGGACCGGTGACAAAGGGGCAGCCCTGCTGAAGTCCAACATGCACTGGGAACAGGTCTGACTTACTACCGGCAATGCGAACCAAGCTCCTGCTCCTGTTGTACAGAGACCGAACAGCCCTTAGCAAAGGGCACCGGACTCCATACTCACGAAGCGCCCTCCACAGTGAGATGTTTAAAGCTTGGGATTTTTTTTTAACCTAACCCTGCATTGAACTTCTCCACAAATAAATCCCTGACCTATCCACTTTCTTGGGCTTCATGATTCTGTTTGTTCACTAATGTTCTCTAACAAACCACTTTCCTTCACAGAACAGCTGTATTTCCACTGATATTAAATTACACACAGGTGGACTCTATTTAGAAATTAGGGGACTTCTCAAGGTAATTGGTTGCAGTGGATTTTATTTAGGGGTATCAGAGTAAAGAAGGATGAATCCAGATGCACACCACACTTTTCAAATTTGTATTTAGTAAAAGTTTTTGAAAATGATTTAGGACCACAATTCCCATTACTGTTATAAGATATCCAATCAGACTTCATGTTAAACTATATGATTTGTATTTTTATCTTGTTTTACCCTGGTTTTCCCTCAGGGTTTCTTCCTTGTGTCGACTGAGGGAGTTTTTCCTTCCACCGTCACCATGGGGTTGTTCATTAGGGATGTATAGGGTTTACAGAGAAATGTTTAAAATCCCATGTTTAAATTGTTTACCAAATTTGTTTGTATGTAATGTAAAGCTGGTTTGTGACAATGCCAATTGAAAAAAGCACTGTAAAAAAAAATTTCATAATTAAAAAAAGGTAAGAATATTACAATTTCTCTCTGGTGAAGTGAAAAACAAATTTAGGAATTTAAGGGATTCACTGTCAAATAGTTTGTATATGATTTTTGACAGGCGGCACGGTGGCGTAGGTTCGATTCCCAGCTCGGGCGTTTCTGTGTGGAGTTTGCATGTTCTCCCAGTGCTTGCGTGGGTTTCCTCTGGGTACTCCGGTTTCCTCCCACAGTCCAAAAGCATGCACAGTAGGCTGATTGGCTGTTCCGAACCACCCCTAGGTGTGAGGGTGAGACTGAATGGTTGTATGCGTGTTGGCCCTGCGATGGCCTGGCGAACTGTTCAGGATGTACCCCGCCCTCGCCCAGGGTCGGTTGAGTTCGTCCCGAATTAGTATTATGCGGCTTAGAAAATGAACGAATGAAAGAATACCATTATTTTTAAAACGTGCAGATATCAGCATCGGGAAAGTGACATGGCTTTCTCAACGAGACACACTTAGGATGGGCGGAGCTACATGATACACTGCAGCTGGCCAGCGGGGGCGCTAGACCTTCAGGGGCTTCACTAGAAAGAATAAACTGCCATCCATGATTTATAGAGTCATTGAATGAGTGAGCGACAATGAGAGAGCGCTGGGTGCATTCCAAAACCCTTGAATTGCATCCTTATTTCTCTCAGTTGTCTCTCATCATCGTGTCTTGGTCTTTGCAACCATAGGAACATGGAGAGACAGGAGGAGATAATGGGAGGCACATGGAAGCATCACGAGGAGTGAGGTCTGTTTCTTGCTGGCAGCAGCGGTACAGTTCACCTGCTGCATAAAAAAGCAGTCATCGTGTAAGGGCTGGTTTATCTACACACTGGTGTGCGGCTCTTCCAGGGAGGCTGCTCTCGTGTATGTTTGTTCTCTGCTGTGCAATCCTCACTCCTTGATCCTTAATGCACAAATAATAGAGTTGGGACAGCCTGTAATACTACTGTGCATGTGTACAACAGTGTTTGTGCGTGCATGCAATTTTACTAAAAAGCTGCTGACTGCTGACATGAGCTTTTTTTAGTTTGGTTTAGTTTTTTCATTAGCATTACAATCACTGTAAGCCTTTATAAATCACTTTGACTATAAACAAATTCCTGACTGCACCTACACATAGTTTTTCACCAAACTTGGCGGAATCGGTACAATACGTGAGACCTAGAGATTATTTGATTTTGGAATATTGGGGTCAAAGGTCAAGGTCGAAGCAAGATCACAAGGTTTTCGAGATAGACCTTTTCCATGTTTAATTAAAACTTCTCGTATTACAGAAATAATCTGACATGGACTGTAGATGTAATGAGAGAGATATGAAACCTTATACATGCTTTCAAACGCCATAATCCCCCTTGACCTTGAAAGGTAAAATCAAGGTCACAAGATGACCTAGTTTGAGAACTAATAAGTTTAAAATAATTCAGAAAAGCATGGTGTTACTATGGAACGGTAATCGGAAACAATACATGGACTTTCACATCACACGATTACCTTTGACCTTGTGTGACCTTGAGAGTTCAAAACCAAGCCATAGGATTTTAAAAGCTCATTATTTTTAATAGAAAGATGACAGACATGCCGAACACTAATGTGAAACCATGTTGACTTTCTGTCCGTACTATATCACATGAGGATAAGCACATGGGTAGTGCACCTCCCGTTTATAAATGTTTATATAAGTTCATAAGTCATGCTGGTGTGTTTTTGGGGGTTTTTTTGGGGGGGGGGTTCTTAAGGGGGGAGGGACAGAAGGACCATGATGCTCCTGTGTAGGCTGTCAGAGAGCAGACGGCGCTAAAGCCATTGAAGAAGAGAGACGTTAAACCTCAACAAAATTAAACCGTTGAACAGAAAGCGCCGGGCAGATTGAGTTGTGATTCGGGTTTTGATGGAGCCACTCATCCTGCAGCGGTGAGAAGCGAATTAAATCGAGGACACAATGCTGGCCAGATAAGTATGATCCTCGTCACCGAGTATCCTTCAGTGAGGTGCTGAGAGGAGACGACCGAGCCTGACCTTATTCTGTCCGAAACGGATTCTTCGGAAAAAAAAGCACCGCGCTGCCTCCGCTGACAAAACGTCAGCTCCGGATACATCATATAAACATTTACTGAGATTTAAAAGTTATGGTATTCTCTGGCGTGAACACGGGCTGAATTCAGAGTGGAGTTTACTGTCGCCATGGCAACAACCAAAAATGATAATAATAATTGGGCTGCATGAAGTGCGGTTACAGTTTAGTGAGTATGAAGTGATAAAGAGAGAGCATTTCCACATTACTTCAGCAATCTGAACAAGATCACTAAACATTACCAACATCATATTATCTTGAGAGAGCGGTGAACTTCAGACCTTAATCTGAGGGCCCGCTCGCAACCGCCTGCCCCCTGACGGCCGTGGACGGGTTTGGATGCCTTTGATGGTCCCAACACACCTTCTCAACAGCTTTCTCACCGTGAAGATGGGCATGACAGATGGTGCGATGCAAACAGAGCAGAAAATTCATGGCGTGTTACAGAGACGTGTCGGCGAGACGCTGAGTGGCCACCGTGAGTCACCTCCAATCCGCCTGAAGCGTGCAGCTGTCAGGATGCATCCAAAACATCGGCGCAGTCCATGTCAGATGAACAGAATATTACAATTTTCTCAGACGATAGTGTTTTAGAAGGAACAATTTAAAAAATAATTAATTAGTAATATATCAGTGACCTGATCAGTTTAAAATAAAACATGTTCATTCATTCATTCATTTTCTAAGCCAGCGCAGGGAGGCCCATCTCAGCCGACTCTGGGCAAGGGCGGTGTGCATCCTGAACAGCTCGCCAGCCTATTGCAGGGCCAACACACACACACACACACACACACACAACCATTCACACTCACGCTCACAGCTAGGGGTGATCTGGATTTGGAAATATAAATTTACTGTATTTTTTTATTTAATTATTTACAGGAAGCATATCGAATGTTATATTGTTGTTGTTTCTTTTATTATTTACGGGATTGAGATGAACAACTTTTTTGTAATTGGGGATTTAAACAGACGGTGAGGTTTTCTGATAGTAACGTCGGAGATGTTAGAATAATACGGGTGTAATATTTATGGAAGAAGTCTCCAGTGTGGGTGTGTTTTTACAATGTTTTCTGACGTGTGGGCATTAAAATGTACCGTAAACAGCTTCGTTTCTTCAATAACCAGAAAGCAGGAGTAGTGGTAGTAGTAGTAGTATTAGAGGAATAAATCAAACTGCGAAAATGCTATTATTTTACTCTCGAGGCGCCAAAACAATGTTTTATTCCTTCAATAGTTCAGATTTTCTGTCCTTGTGTTTTCAGAGTAATTCTCTACGATATCATAAACACAAAGTGTTGATTTATTTCCGTATATAACTGAATAGAACACGTCCTGATGGATGGAAAACGTGCAGGTGCTGAAGTGATTCCGTCTGTTATATTATTAAAAATGAAGGTCGGAGTGTCACTGAAACACTCTGCGGTAATATTATTATATGATGTGGTGGGTTTGTGGTTTTTGTGGGTTTTCTCAGCCAGTTTGATTTATGTGTGCTGTCCGTGACTCAATACACGGCCAGCATCCGTCACGCTTGGACCAAACGTCCGGGAAGAGCCGCTCTCACACATCCTGTGAGTGAGTATAAACGAGGTCAGAACGAGCGAACTGAAATTCAGGAAATAAATATTAGAGGAAATCGAAACAAAAAATGTAAGAACTCTGGGAAATGATTTTTCATAAGAATGGAACTAGGGTTTGGTCATGTTATCTAAATGCCATCTGTTTCCTTGGACGTGTGCCAGGTCAGTGATGTGGAGAGCTGAGAGCCAGGGAATCCGGGAGGATTTCTCACCTCAGCTGGTCTCTCGGTAAACAGATAGCAGAGGAATTTTTTTTTGCCTTATTATTGGAATACATTATTGTACAACTGCAAAAATTCTGCAAGTCTATTTTGTTTCCCGCCCTCCTTTCCCTGCTTCAGTTAAATTCATAATGCTTAGATAACATGTAAATATAACACTGAAAATATGTTCTACAATGGCTTGCAAAAAAAAAAAGGTCCACCTGTGCGCAATATAAGTGTCGCGTGATCTCAGTATGTTTACACCTGTTGTAAAAGGCCCCGGAGTCTGCAACACCACTAATCAATAGTCTCCACAAAAAAAGTGACACCATGAAGACCAAGGAGCTCTCCAGACAGGTCAGGTACAAAGTTGTGTAGGGATACAAATCAGAGATGGGTTGTACAAAATATCTTAATCCTTGAATATCCAACAAAACGTTAAAAATATACCTGCATAGAGAGGACCGTCAACCAAAACTCACAGACTGAGCAAAGAGCATTAATCATACAGACAACAACAAGACCAAAGGTAACCCTGAAGGAGCTTTGCACCACAGACTGGTGTATATATTCACACTGCACAGAGCTGACTTCTTTATGATAGAATGGCTAGAAAAAAGGCATTGCTTCCAGACAAAAAAATATTCACCGAAAGGCATGTGTGAGATTCCCCGAACATGCGGAAGACGTTTCCTCTGGTCAGATTTACATTTTAGCCATTAAGGAAAACCCAACAGCTCATTAACTCAAACACCATCCCGACAGTGAGGCATGGTGGTGGCAGTGTTATGCTGTGGGGATGCTTTTCATCAGCAGAGACTGGGAAACTGGCCATAACTGGGGGGAATGGTGGATGGTGTACATTTACAGGCAAATTCTTACAGCAAAAAGCTCCTGGGTTTGTTTTGCGGGCTCGGGGCGTTTCTGTGTAGAGTTTGCATGTTCTCCCCCACACTTACGTGGGTTTCCTACGGGTACTCCAGTTTCCTCCCACAATCCAAAGACATGAACAGTAGGTGAGTGAGTGTGAATGGTTGTGTGTGTGTGTTGGCCCCGTGACGGCCTGGTGAGCAGTTCAGGACGTACCCTACCCTCGCCCAGAGTCGGCTGAGATGGGCGCCAGCCTTCCTGCAACTCTAATTAAGATTCAGTGGCTTAGAAAACGACTGAATAAATAATTATGCCCTCTAAAGTTTGCTGTTTTGTTTCATAGTAACAAATATTTTACATCTTTAGGGTTGCCTTCACGTTGCGTAAATCAACTAATAAACCACCACCCCCTCTTTCGCCGCCGTACAACCATCACCACCGCCAACTCATTCATTTCATTCATTCATTTTCTGAACCGCTTATTCCTAATTAGGGTCGCGGGGAGGCTGGTGCCCATCTCAGCCGACTCGGGGCGAGGGCAGAGTACACCCTGGACAGCTCGCCAGGCCATCGCAGATAATATAATATAATATAATATAATATAATATAATATAATATAATATAATATAATATAATTTTCACCAATAAAACTGTGATGTGATCTACAAATCATTCACATCATCTTAGAACATGTGAGCAGACATTTAACAAAGGAGGTCTGTGGTACATATTACATCCCATGGGCATCCCATGTTCAGTGAGACATCGCTAAAGAGACCACAATGAAAATGCCGGTCATATGATCTTTGTGGAAAGCAGTGGTTTATTAAAATGGCTGTATTGCTACTTCATGAATGCTGGACCCTCTCGAGACAGACATGCCTTCTGAGCTTTAGACAATCTAAAGAATTAAAGACGGAATCCTGAAAGAGTTCCTGTGTGGGCCACAACATATGGTATCAAATTGATCCATTTATTACTCCTTGTGCATACACTCCCTGTAAAGACGGTTTGTTAGAAACCCCGTTTTTTGGCTCACAGCTTTGGTTTGCTTGCCGCTCGTTTCCTCCAATAAAGGATAGTTATATTTGTTCAAAGTCATGTCGTGCCTAATGTTTTGCTCCCAGCATAGAGCGCAGGTGCAGATAAGAAACAAACAAGTGTCATAAATGTAAAGCATCCAGGAACTGCCATGGCAAAGCGCCCACTGCCAGCGAGGTTTGACAGGAGTGACCCTGTTATTCAGAATTAAGCTCTAAGCAGTAAAGATCAGATGAAATGACACGGACATGCTGAGGCCTAGAAAGATGTATACGAAAAGGAGCTGGAGTGGTTTTCTAAGCCAGTGCTTGGTTCAGTAAGAGCTGCTGGGTAGCTGGTGTGTTTTAGCACAGTTGATCGTGATGGCCTACGAGCACTCCAGCTTTTTTAACAGCGGCTTCCTAGCGTGGGCTTGCCTCACATCAGAGACTGGGAGTCAGAACAATAGAGAAAAAGATGAGTGAGTAATACTAGGGCTAGCCTCTCTCTGGTACAATCCACTCTTAGAAACATAGAGGAAGGTGAAACACACACTGACATTTAATGAACTTAAGATTTTCATTTTCTACTGGGCATTTGGTTTGAAAATTTGGTAACCAAATACACTCCATTTATTTGTTTATTGTCCTGTTGTATTTTTTATTTTTTTTGCCACCAAACCTCTGAATCCTAATAGGATCAAAGGGAATCTGGAGCCTATCTTAGCCAAATCTGGTGAAAGGCTTAGTACACCCTGAACAGCTCAGCATTCCACGATAAGGCCAACACACAACGGTTCACACTCACACCAAGGGGCAATATGGAAAAGCCAGTTAGCCTAATGTGCATGTCTTTAGGCTGTGGAAGGAAGCCTGTAGTACCTGGAGAAAAGCTACACAAGCACTGGAAGAACATGCAAACTCCACACAGACACACCCTCACTAAGCCCAGGACTCAAACACAGGACCTTCTTGCTGTGAGGCAGACATGCTAACCACTACTACTTTGTAATTTTTATTTAAAAAATAAAATCTGCCAATGATCCAGGATTAACACTGCAAAATATATAGCTGATTAATATCCGTATTCTCTTTGGCCTTGTACAGAAAGGAACAAGCCTTGAACCCTCAGTATGCCAAGCCAAATAGCCAAAGTATGCATAACCCTAAGAATAATAACACATCTATATAGAAAGCATATAGACTAAAGGCGTACTTAGTTTATTTAGTTTAGGACTATATGATTGTTTTAACGCATTAGACAGACTTTAATACAGAAGAAAACTAATATTGAGGACAACATCAGATAAAATTAGCATTCATATTACTGACAAAATATAATATGCAGTGTGTGTAATAATCTGAAAGCTCCTGTGTAACTTGCTCATGTGTTAATGCATCTGAGTGTTGCTGTATGTTTAACAATCCATTGTCTATATGCAGTTTAGAAAGAAGAAAACACACCATGGTGAAAAGCACACTTATGATCGTGAAGTAATCTTGAAGATATACTGCATTATTTAGGCTGTGAACTAAATGTTATACCTGTACTGTGTTGAAGCACATCAATATTGGTGTTAATCATGAAATTAGTGAATTTTAAAAGTAGGAAATGGGTTAAAATTAAAATTGTCCTTAACCTTGCAAAGCCCATGTTGATGTCGAGATGGCCACCTCTCTATATTATGAAATTTTCATTAAAAAACAGGAGTTTAGTATTACCCCTCCTCACCCTGCCCACCCTCCTCAGACCCTCTCCACACCCTGTCTCATCTCCTTGCCCACATTTTAAATTATACAGTGGGTGGAGTTAGGCTCAGAGCTGGGGGTGAAGACACACTTTGATGTCTTTCTGTGCAGAGATCATAACCATATTTATTTAATGAGATTAAGAGATGGCTTATTAAGAAAGATGTAGAGGGCAAAGCCAAACAGCATTTGATCTTACATACTGCAAAGTAAGATAAGGTTCTATCTGTATTCCGCTAGTGCTTACAGTGTTCTTTCTAACTGAAACAGGAATTTCATTATTTGTTGAAAATAAATTACAAGCTGCAATAAAGGAAATTAGTTGCAAAAATAAAAAAAAATTAATAAATAACTAAATGGACAGGACACCGTGAATATTTTCCCAAGACTTGGGTGTCTAAGCGTGTCCACACCGACAATATTTTGAATTAAATAAATGAATGTTTCCCTTTAAAGCCAAACTGAAAAAAACTCAATATATGGAACCATATATGGAAGGCGGCCTAACCTTGTTACACAGGGCACCGCACATATGCAATGTGCAAAACCTAGGAAAGTCTGCACATGTACTTTGCTCTAGTAAGTGCTTGGGGCGGTTGGCATGGTTTGATGTTTTCAGCACTTGGGCAAGGTTAAAGTGACTGATTTAATTTAAGTCAAAGTGCACCAATAAAAACAGCTGATTGTGAGAATAAAAACCAGTCAAGTAATTTATCTCCTACCAAAACAGATTTAGAAATGCAGGTAGACAGAGAAACACACAGACAGTGAAACCCTCACATAATAGCATAAGTTAAACCACCAGGTAAAATTCTGACTGGTTGAACAAAACTAGACATGTCCTGTTTAATTAGATCAACAACCCAGCCCACACACTCTATAATCCTCGCTAAATAGCATTCTTTGAAAACGCTTAATGGAATGAAGCAGCCAGACCATAATGAACAATAACCGATTCACACACACACACACACCCCTTCAACCCTTTTACACCCTGCCTCATGGGTAAGCATTACCATGCACGGACAGGAGGAGGAGCTGCCAAAATACAACAAATCTCACACTAAACGTGTTCATCTCTTCCGCACCTTCTACTGTAAAACTGCCACTGTTCCTGCTGTAGTGTCCACTTGCCCTTACACTGCTTCAACAAACTGGCAAGACAACAAGGTTGCAAGCTAGTTCTCCCAGTGCTGTTTTTCAAACTGGTGCTGACAGAATTGGAATTAAATGTCAACGGTGCACCGAGAGCCGAGGCACAAATCAGTAGCAATGCAAAACGAATCAAAGCTAAGTGATCAGCTAATGTGCTGATAGAGCTGTGCTAAGGTTTCGTGCTAACAAAGCACACAACTACCCAGCCTTGCTGAGTCGAACTCTACATTTCAGTGTTTCAGCCTTCTCCTGCAACCCTGCTTTTATTTATTTATTTATTTATTTTATTTGAAGCACCAAGATATGTAAATCAGTGAATGATCCACTTCAAAAGCTGTTTGTAGGGGGAAGAATTTCATGTAGCTCACTTGAGGTAAATTAATCTGCTCTTAAGTCGTCATGTATCATAAATTCCCACAGCAGACTGCTCAATTATTTTTGGGCCAAAATTACAGACGGGTCATTTTTTGTGTTTGTGTGTGTGTGTGTGTGTGTGTGTGAGTGTGTGAGATTCATGGAAGCTGAAGCAAAGCTAAGCCTCGCCCTTTCACACCGTCACCTCTTCTCTAATACCCCACCAATAACACACGTCTGTACCTGGTCATCCTGTCCAGCTGGCCTTTACCTCAGTCCTCCTACTGCCTCATAAAGTAAAACACAGTGAAGCAATCTGTGCTTAATTCTTACAGCTAATGCAAGACCTGGTACATTTAGTCAGTTAAAGAATTTATCCTAAATTCTTGCGTTCATAGCTCATAGTTCACAATCTGTCACAAAATGTTTATCATTTATCCTATGTTAACCTAAATAAAAAAAATTTGGTATAGATTTTTTTTTTTTTATTTACCATAGATAGGGGTAACTGTTAATATTCCCATTGGCTTTCTCTATCATACAATACAATGTCATGAAAAATACCTATTAGTTAGCAAACAGTAAGACTACACAAGCTAGTTTGTTTGTACTGTAGCTTGTTTTCGTATGTATAACAGCTTGATTGGTGGGTTTACCTTCCACTTTCGACAGTTCAAATAGATGGGTTCAATTAGAACACACCAATGAATTAAACCAAGAAGACTATTTGCTCACTGGTTAATTAGCCGCTATAGAAGTAACACTGCATAATTTAAAAACAGTACCTTCGTGCGTTCTTGTGTAACATGCCGCATTTGTTAAATTTGTCAAAGCATATGCTCACAGCAAGTGCACTGTGGGTAACATGGTCTCTTGAGCACTGTGCATGCTCAATATAAATAATTAAAAACCATGACTATTTACACTTCTTATTACACAACCAAGTCTAGGAATGGTTATCGAAATGGCAAGAACACCGATTAGAGATGACGTTGGAACAGAGTTGTTCTTGTCTTGTCTTGTTCTTGTTATTGCCATGAACCAACTCTATGGCTGTGGTACTCTGACCAATCATACGGTAATACTTAACATAAAGACACACATCCTACAGTCTGTTTCTCCAGTGCATTTACAGTGTGTTATTCTCCCAGCAACTACACACACCATGACTCAGTCTCCATTTTTATCTTAGATAATCCGCTTACTCCAGGACTGGTTCAGTTCGGTGACCCCGGTTTCCACCTCAGTAACCCCATAAGCATTTCCAGAAGCCACCATTATACAGCACTTTCTGTTCTTTTCTGGAGCTGTTGCTGTTACGACGGAAGAGGGATTACAAACCCATTCAGCTGGCAGAATCCAGGTTCTCACCCCACGTCAGTCCAACAGAAAACAAACACGAAAGCTTTAATAAGCAGTTAAATTCTGATACAGAAATGCCCCTGATTTCTTAGTAGAGATGTAATATTAGATCCACACGCTCACACTCAACTCACACTTACTGGAACATTAAAACTGCACTAATTCCTTTTTGAGCATCAGGTCTGAAGATAAACTCAATTGAATACCATCTTGGTGAGGCTGAACGAGTATCCTCACTCTAAACTCCACATGCTGATTAGATAAGCATTTCTCTTCTTGTGCCTATGCTAAAGGACTCCAAAGCAAATATATCATCAAGGAGTAGCACAAAATAGCACACTATAATTATGTCACTATATTGTATTATGTACAGCACTGTATATCTTAAATATAACAAAAATCTATAGCAAAGTTTATGCTAAAAAGAAATAGGTGCCTAAAACTTTTGCACAGTACTGTATATATGTGTAAGACATGAGACAATCTCTCTCAGGAGGCCACGTGCTGATTGTTTTGTTCCTTACCTAAGTGCTGTGTTCACACCTGCCCAAAAAAACCACACTGTAAGGAAAATCTACTGGGAGAGTAAATACGGCACTGTTAAGCTTTTTCATTAAAATACTCACATATTAAATGAAAAATAAAGTAATTCCTGTTTAATATACAAGCACTCCGAGAGCGCAAACCTCTGCCATGGCAGCTCAATTCGCTCTTTATTTTTATTTTGCCGAAAACTATTAAAATTACCCCTATACTTCAATCCTCAAAAAAGTTAATCAAAATCTATTCTTTTTAATTCTTCATAACATTTTGCGCAAAACAACTGAACCACCGCTGATCAACAGATCTTCATCACAAATCTGTAGTTCTGTAAGACTGCCCAAGCCTCATACTTTCCATCCTCTATTATGTACCAATGACATTCAAATGAACAATGAACAAAGCGTAAATGATCGATTTATATGACTTTTTCACTGTAGCCAATGAATAACTGCCAAGACTCACAACCTTTAGGTTTTAAAGGCAATTTCACTTTACTGTCTACTATCTCCAAATCTGATGGTTCCCCAGCAACAGATGAAGCCAAATGGTTCACCCAAGCACAGCCACTTACCAATGCTTATGAGTCATAACTACTTAGATGGCTGAGCTGGCTGTGAAGTAGGCGAGGTGTGCAGGTACAGCATATCAGCATTCTCAGTGCGTGTGTCCACAGTGTGTCTTGTGTATATGCGTGCATGCTTTGAACAGACGCATGATGACTTACCTAAAGGGATACATAAAAAAAGCTTGATTAAGATATATACTGTACATTATTCATAAAAAAATGTGTGTGTTTTGATGGTATAGAAAAAGAAAATGGAGGCCATCGTGATACACTAACACACACAGGGGGCTGTCTCTCAGCAGAGAGCAGGTGCATGACTATGTGTCACAGGAAGGGAACTCCCGGGAAGGGGAAGGATGTTCCGGAAGATTCATGCACACACACACACACACACACACACACACACACACACACACACACACACACACACACACACACACAGAACCGACCGACCTTTCTACGTGCTGGCTTTGTTTCTTTGTTTT
>JBCNYG010000019.1:20011813-20022817 GCA_039654305.1 Porochilus rendahli
GGATGCTCTCAATGGTGCAGGTAGAGAAAGTCCTTAGCACCCTTGAGGGCAGTTTAAAATCCTTCAGGCGTCTGAAATGGAAGAGACGCTGTCGGGCCTACATGCACACACTGGTGTTGGGGTTTTATGTTTTCTGAGTGTGGTATCAGTACACTTTCCTAACACTGCTTCATATCTCAAGAATTTTAAACATTTTTCAGCACAATTACTTTTGGCTTAATTATTTAATTAAAGGTAGGACCACTGCATTATTTTAAAAATGCTAAGAAATTGTGCAAGGGGTGAAGAAGGGGCAGGGATGTGGACATAATGAAGGGTGGGGACTAAGGATAAAGAGGGGGTGAAAGGGTGCGTGAGGACGGAATTACTCTGTCAAACTCACAGTTTCACACTCAAGGGTGGGGCTGGTAGAGGTGGGCATTAACATTCTTTTTTAATATAAATTTCATGATGTAGTGAAGAAACAAATGATTGATTGTACATCAGCAATCACCTTAAAAGATTTATTGGAATGATATTAGGATAGGATGATTTTAACCAACAGATGGTATTTTGAGGTATACAATAGAATGCACATTATAATTTCCTAAATAATTGTCACAATATTATTAACAGCACTGATGTGTGCCGCCATAGTACAGTCATATCCTTCACTTTACAGCCTAAAAAAGTGTGTGATTATTACCCCTGCCAGGAGGTTATGTTTCCGTCTGTACTTCTAAGTTATTAATTGTTATTTTTAGCAGAATAGCTCAAAAAGATATACACAGATTTTGCTGATTTTTTTTTTTGGATAGTGCGGTGTGGTACAATTACAAACCATTAAACGTTGAGATGATCCTTGCATGGAATCGTGAAAATTTTCATTAAGTTCAATAACCACAAATAATAATCCTCAAATGAATGTTCACCAGATGGTGCCAAATTATAATATTGAAGCCTGCAGTCTTGGACAATGATCGAGGGACCTTACCCTATATGTGAGAACATTAGTGTTAGAATACACGCAACAAAAAATTGTAATTTGTAATTTATTATAATTAATGCCTTATTTTAAATGTATTTTTCTACCCTGAACTCATTTATTCATTAATTTTCTGAACTGCTTATTGCCAATTAGGGTCGCGGGGAGGCTGGCGCCCATCTCAGCCGACTCTGGGCGAGGGCGGGGAAATCTGAAATTACTTAAACATTGTGTGACAGCATGAGTTTCTCTGGTTTGTGTGTATGTGTGTGTGTGAGAGAGAGAGTGAGAGTGAGAGAGAGTGAAAAAGAGAAAGAGAGAGAGAGAGAAAGAGAAAGAGGGAGAAAGAGGGAGAAAGAGAGAGAGAGATAAAACAGTGCCATGCATGGTGTATTTCCTACCACCTAGTGTTTCCTGGATAGTCCCTGGTTCCCATGTGACCCTCACCATAATAAAGCACTTACTAAAGATGAATACGATGAGGCAAAGAACAGTTTAAAAATATAGAGCTAAACAAATAGGCCAGTTTGTCCCCAGCTAAACTTCCATGATAGGGAGTAAATCTTGGTTTTGAAGATGATAAATGGTAGGCTGAACATCCTTTTCCTACCAGGTGGTCTCCATCTGAACTCTTATTTCCTCTACTGTCAGACAGGGAGAGCACTAAGTGTTGCCAGTTTAAACATGAGTGTTTCTCCAGACCTTAAGTCCTATCAGGTTACAAAGACACCAGAGAACCTGGGAAAGGCAAAGTTGGAAAGGCACATCAGTTCCTGTTGGCCTGCTGCTGGACATTCCAATTGGGATTATAAATCTGCTGCAAATCTGAGAAAGCACGGCCTGTCAGAGTGTACGGTGAAGTCAGTGTTAAGAGAGTAACTGGGAGTAGAAACAGAGATGGGATTTGTTCAGACGTCTCAAAGCACCTGCTCTCTTAAAAAACGTCATGCCTAACTAAAGCTGCAGGACACATTTAAAGACTTTACTTGAGAAAACTATCTGAGAGATGATTCTTTAAAAGTGGCATAAAAAATGGTTGGTAGATCTCTTCAATTCACAATATACCAAGTATACTCAATAAACCAATTACAGACACATTACATCCATAATCAGTCATCATTAAAGCTTATGGAGACCTAATAATGCACTTAGAGTCAGAGATGATGGTGATGGTGATGGTGACAGAGATGAGAACAATTGTGCCATGATGTCTGAAGTCTCCGTCAGTGATAACTTCATAAAATAGACTTCATGTTAAAACTTCAATGAATTCACAGGTTACACGATTCAACCTTTTGACTTGCACACAGAAGCGGGTTATTTATATTGACACTATTCGGTGTCACCCAGATGATAGGTTCCCTTTTGAGCCTGGATACTCTCAGGGTTTCTTCCGAATGTTGTGTCAGAGATTTTCCATGCCACCATGAAATCAGGCTCGTTCATTAGGGATGTAATCTTACACCTGGAATTATAATATTTCTTTAAAGCTGCTTTGTATCAACATTTATAGTAAGTGTACACTACTCGGAAACAGTGTAACCTGACTGGTCTGAAATCTGTGGATTAAAATGATTACTCTGCTCATGCCCGGGTCCCGAACCCAGTGCTTTCTTGTTGATAGGCGGATGGGATAACCACTACGCCACTGTACTGGCTGTTCTTATTAATGTTGCTCATAATTGCTAATAAATTCCTTACGACTTCATGCATTTAATGTGAAATTCAAACAATCATTTGTATGTAAACTAAATGTTGAACAATACAAAATACTGAGCATCGATTAGGAATGCTGCCAATACAGAAGTAAGTAAAAATCCATAGCAATCTTGCACTCCAAAACTCCTATTACTGTGCTCACATAAAGGGTACGGTCCTGCCCTGCTGAGTCTATGCAGAAATGGCAGGATAATGTAATTTCACTGCTTTCAAAGCCTTGTTCAAGAACAGCCCATTATGCTGCTAGTGTCCTATCCCCATAACAGTTACCCATCTTCTCGTCGTTAGGTCATTGGCCTCTAGGGGTCATTTGTCATCAGACGCTAATCAATATCGACGCCATGCTTTTTTGATGTCAATGATAAATGGTGCCCAAAGGAGTGTTGATGTTACCCAAAACAGAAGTGTCATAAACGATCATGTTGACCAGCGATACAAATATATCGACTACAAGATGTGCCAAATATGACTGCATTGTGCAGCATTTGTGCGCCCTCCAGTCGTTAATTACTTCCTGTCCCTAAATAGCTTAATGACATCTTTGAAGAGACAGAAACATTTGGAGGATCTTTAACAGCTTAGGAGACCCTTGTTTTCTAGTGGCACTGACAGGTCACTTCATCTCGACTCTTATTCTGCACATTAAACACTCTGCATTAAATACCTCATTTCATAAGAAGACTGTTCTCAATTGATAACACACTAAAATATCATGTACTTTCCAGCATTACAAATGCTGCAGCTTAATCATAGCATGAAGAAACACTGGAGATCTGGTATCATCAGGAAAAAAAAAAGTTTCATTTCAGAAAATGAGTCACGGCTATTAAGATAATCGAAGTGCACTAAAAGCTATGAGAACTGAAACAAGCACAGACATGCAATCTGTTTATGCTGAAAACATGCTGGTTCCAGTACTGTGCCTTAGGCATGAGTCTTTGAGCATAAAATTTTTGTAACGCATTAAATCACTCAGTAGCAAAGCAGACGATCTAGCAGTGCTGTGTTTTGCTTTACGACTGACCTGAAATTCCAAACTCCTTGTTTAACTTTACACATCACTGCACCTTTTCAAAGAACTCCTCTGTGGAAATTTTTGTGAAGTGCTTTAGGAGTATTCTGTCATGTGTGCCTCCAAGCTGCACTGGAGGAAGAGTATCTACATGAGTGTGCGGTGAAGATTATACACCACCACTTTTGTCTTAAAGTGACTTACAATTTTTTTGTAAAATTGAAAGGAGTTGCAAATTTTTTTTTGTTTTTTGTTTTTAGCATGAATTCATAGCATGAATGAACTTCCAACCATACGGAATGGTTTAACGAGTGAAAAAAATGAATAAATAAGTGAACACTATGCCTCAAAGGTTAAATTGTTTAATCAAACATTGACTTTTTGTCTCAAAAAAGAGACTGTTATTTTTGCCATTACTATATATATTGTTGTTTGTCTCATCAGTATGATCTAATATTACATGAAATAAATACTTGAATAGTACTTGGTTTCTGATTTATCTTCATTTTGTTAAGTTGAATAAGTGTGCTGTATTTTTTAATTTCTTAACTCGCTAAACCATTCCATATGGTTTGAATTTCAATCATGCTATAAAAAATTTGACAAATAAAATTTGTGACACCTTTAAATATTTCTGAAAAATTGGTATTTTCAGTGTTTTCAGTGTTCTTGTTTATTAGTCATATTTCTACCTCAATATACTTGTCGGAAAACTTTTTTTGGTTCTCATTGCCTACAATAGCATTGTTCAATACATTTTCACCAAAAAATTACAGAGAAGAAGTGAAAACAAACAAAAGTGGTGGTGTATAATCTTTACTGCACACTACTGTATAAATGCAGTATCTTTGGCATGCGTGTCAGCTTGCTGCGAGCTGCCAAAGTTTACTTCCTGTGTCGTTCTCCAATTAGAACATCCCAGTGCAGATTAGCTTTCAGTTGGATTATAAATGTCATTCAGAGTAAAGGGTCAAGTTGAGATTCACAGGATGGTGGGATCAGTTGAACCTCTGGGTAAAGTACCTTAAAGTTCCAATTAAGATCTATGAACTTTATAATTGCGATACGCTGGTGATATATACTGATAAAATAGTTTAATTTACTATACCATACTCTAATATAATATAATATACTATACTCTAATATAATGTAATATAATATAATATAATATAATATAATATAATATAATATAATATAATGTAATATAATATAATGTAATATAATATAATATAATGTAATATAATATAATATAATATAATATAATGTAATATAATATAATAAAATATAATATATTATAATATAATATAATGTAATGAAATGTAATGTAAAATCGACCCTAATTACGATTAAGCGGTTCAGAAAATAAATTAATCAATGAATTAATAATATTAGTGAAACCACTTTATATCAAATCCTGATGTACAGTGTTTGCTTTTGGTTAAGATGCAAAAGTTAAGTAGTTCAAAATCACGTCAATGCCCTCATTGCAGAAGTGCCTAAGTGCCTATTTTTTTCCCATTTTGAGATTTTATGCCTAACTCATGTATTTTTTTATATTATTTTCTAACAATGTACAACTGACCAAGGCACTGTGAACTTACTAAATTTATTTTGATAAGTATTCGTAAAAGAAGTAGTTAATAAATACTCAACGGTGTAAAAAAAGGCAAAAATTACTTAGGCACTTTGTAATATAGAGTGACAATAGGATACAAGCAACAACTTTTCTCAACATATCAGTTACCCATAACTTCTAATCCAGCATTTTTTGAAAATATAAACTCTTGATTAAAAGTTGACTGGTAGTACCATAGTATATATAAAGCAGGCACAAGCACCAAAGAGATATAATGTATTACATCTTCATGCTTTATCTTACATTATTTCCAATAGTACCTTCTCAAAGTTAATAAGATTACTGTCTCATTTTTGTCTGCTGTCTGATCAGCAGTATCCAGATCAGATATGATTAATCAGCTGAACAGGCTTTTTTCACACTGAAAAACATAAAACAAAATATGCAAAACTCTGGACAGCAAATTTTTTAAATTACATAATCACTTGAACAAGCTTGCATGAATCATGACAAATGTTCTATATTGTGAAAATTACTAATTGTATAAGTCCTTATCCTTGATGAAAAATTCAGTGAGTGGTCGGGGACCACCTGTTGTTTTATTCTGATTGTTCAATGTCATTCTAAATGAGGGTTCTAGTCACACTTCCTAGTAATTAACTATGCTTTTGTATCCAACTGAACCAAGAAGTAGTGCATTATAATATGCTCTTTGGCATCTCTTGTGCGGACATTTGGCATAAAAGAAAAAATGTAAAGATGAAAATGGAATCATGTTGCTTGAGGAAGCTTAATAATATGCTAATTTATTAGGTTATAAACAACAGTGATCCCAAAAAGCAATATGGCAGCCACCCGGGACCCCCGCAGGAAACAGCCATGAGAGAAGTGGAAGCCACTAGAAATAGCCGAAGGTGTCCCAAATGCTCCTAACCCAGGTATAAAAAGAGTACCATCTCTGATGTATCCATGATGCAATGCCTGATACCCAAGGTGTAATTTGAAAGAAATCAGCAAAGGTTTCCCGGGGGGTCCACCCAATGTCATAAAATGGGAGAGATAAAAAGCACAGCTCATGTTTCATTTAAAAAAAAAAATGAATCTTGATTCAGGCAAGTGATGGGATGGGAATGACCCCAAGAAAATTCAGCTTTTAATGTTCAGCAGAAGTTTAATTATGGGGTTAAAAAAACATTTAAGAAACTTTTTCTCCCCAAACAATGGCTTTAACTGTTAGTAATATTATAAGGATAAAGGTAATGCTACTGTACATCTGTTTTAAAGTACCTAATATATTCTATGTTATTTTTAACAAACAGAATCTTGTTTCAAAATGTTAGGCAAATATTAAGAACTGAACAACATTAAAAATGTGTAAGATAAAGATGATGTTCTTTCACATCTGTAAGTCATGTATAAGGGTTTCTGCTAAATGGCATCAATTTTAATGTAAAAACACAAGCAGTATGATTAAAAAAAACTAAACATGCTGACCAGACTTACTTGCTTCTTGTTGTTATGGTAACACTGACACTAAACCTCGCTGTACGCAGGCGCATAGCTTTGGATCAGATGACATGTAATGGGCATATGAATTAGGAGTGCTCCCTTTGGAATACACACAGTTTAAACTATTGATTCAGGATCTGCAATCAGAATTCATTAATTCAGAAAATTGGCATGTATGCAGGCAGAGAAGCACGAAGTATAGATATAAACCACAAAGCCGATAAATTAAAGGACACTAAAAGGTAAAGAAGTAGCTTGAAAATGGAAAAGAAACAGTGTATTTTAAAGTCCAGCTGGATATTCATCACCCCAAACAGACATCAGTCGTATTCTGTGTAAAAGACGTAAAAGAGCGGCATGTGGGCCAACACTACTTATCCCATAAACACAAATAAACTTCTAATTCCTCTTTGATTCCATTGTAAATATTTGTCAACCATTCCTCTTTAAAGACATCCTCTGATATTATCAATTCCCCATTTATAGTCTTTCTAAAATAAATGTAGGCAAACGCTTTATAGTGGAGATGATATTTCCAGAAATGCTCTCATTTCTCCAGCTAAATATTCAGTGAATAAAAATAGGTGTTGTCAACTGGGCTTCCCAGGAACGATGGTCGTCTCTCTTTTTCACTCGCTCTCCCTTTCTTTCTCGCTCTCTCTTTCCCTCTCCCTCTCCCCAGGAGGCCCCTGGTTGCCATGGCTACAGCCGTTACACACCTGCTAGTGATTCAGGTTCCTGTTCTCTGACAGAAGATGCGCGCTCGTTCAACATCGTCGATCCAGATAAAGCTGGATGCTGATCTGCACAGAGACAGGAGTCTCAGCCCTTTTGTATCTCACTGACCAGACATCACTTTGCTTTGTTTCACACAACATATGCACTTTTTGCTGTGAGAATCCCTCACAGATCATCTAACACTAGACGCTCGTACCCATCACGCTGTCATCTTGCCACAGGGTGTTAAAAGAAACCTGTGAATTTCTGCCCATTCTTCACGTCTGTGTTAGTTCAGTGTTCTCTCTCTCTCTCTCTCTCTCTCTCTCTCTCTCTCTGTGTGTGTGTCTCTCTCTTTCTTGCTCTCTCTGTGTCTGAAATGATGGCTTGGATCATCATCATGCAGCCATTTTCTTCCATCAACATGTGGGAGGGGCAGCCAGCCATGTTGACTGTCTGCAATCACAATCAGACCTTTAAATGTAAATTGCATGAGTAACGAAAACAGAAAATTTTACATATAATTATAAAAAATTACTTTATAATTTAAATGGCATTAATTAACAAATTATTGGTTTGGTTGCACAATAGACTTATAAGCTGTTTTAGAGGTCTTTTGTTCTTCTAAATTAATGCCATCAGTGAAAATGATGCCTCTGAACACTGACAAGACAGGTCAGGGCGTGAGCTATGAAAATAACGACATCGGTACCATTCGCATAGCCATTGTGCTCAAAAAATACACATATTATAAGAGAAAAGAGTCATCAAAGAATGGGTGTCATGTCATTTCTTAAAGCTTAATAGGTCTTAATTAATGCCCATGTGATTTTATATGTCTAAATGTTTTTTGGATGCGTTGCATTTATGGATTTGTGGTTTCATCACATGATGAAGTGACTGATGACAAAGCTTTCTGGAAGCAGAAACACATCCCATCCACATCACAATGTATAAAAATCTGAGCTTTCCCATTTATTTTGAATTAAATTATGCAAAATGAAAATAAATAAATAAATACATTTTATCACACAATGTTGCGTTTTAATCTCCTGGTACATTTATGAAGTGATATAGATTTTCAGAGTGTTTGGCAACAGGTTGGAGTTTCAGGGAGTAACTCAGAGAGCTTGTACAGAAAGAGACGAGCAAAGCTCACAAACATCCACACCTTTAAAAAACACATACAAACCTCTCGAATGTCATGTATAAACAGCATATCAGATCAGACAATGATATTATTACCTATAATCCCTTAATGCATATAAAAGGCAAACACATGAGAAATGGTGCCTGGTTCACACAAAGGGATTTCCATGGAGCGTTCTGAAACGAGCAGTTCGAGTACCAGGCAGTGCTGACTCCCAGAGCTGAGTCACATGAAGCAGTATTGCTAATACTCTTGAATGGCTGCAATTAAGCTGATTATACTGCCTGAGCCCAGAGAAGAGACCAGGAGAGAGACAGATAGAGAGAGAGTGAGGGAGAGAGAGAGAGAGAGAGAGAGAGAGAGAGAGAGAATGAGAGAAAGGGAGCGAGAGTGAGAGGGAGTGGGAGGCAGGCTCCACAGTGAATATATTTTCA
The DNA here is from genome assembly GCA_039654305.1 of Porochilus rendahli. Taxonomy (NCBI): domain Eukaryota; kingdom Metazoa; phylum Chordata; class Actinopteri; order Siluriformes; family Plotosidae; genus Porochilus; species Porochilus rendahli. Next base: position 20,020,895 of record JBCNYG010000019.1, read on the forward strand.
AAGGAGCACGTTGGCATGAACAGAAATGGTCCTATTGTCTAATTCTTTTCTTTTCTTCGTTACCATCCCCTGATGGGAGGTAAAACTCGAGCTGTCATTTTTATAACATGTTAAAATCCTTAAGTAGGGCAGGTGCAGATTAAAAAGGCAGAAGATGAAAACTCCACGACCTAGGGCTTTCCAAAGCAGGCTTTATTCAGTAGCGCAATAAAGGCTGACCTCATATAAAACTTAAAGCTCAAACAAAGAAAGATGGGCGCTCTTCATTGTGACAAGGGCGATTTAAGACCTCGGTTGTACCCCCTAAATGAGGGCAGCCTCCTCAAAACAAAACCATGTCACGAAGAACACACCCCTTACTCGATTTCCAGAACAAAAGAGAAGAATCTTTGACTTCTCAAGCTCTGGGTTTTACAGGTAAAAACTTGGGAGCTAAACACCATTACCATGCTCCAAATGGCAAACCAAAGCAAGGGAATGCCAGTTTAGATCATTTCATAAGCAATTCCTATTAGACAATCCAGAATATTTAGCAAGTGTTACCTTTTTGCCTTTCTTCTTCCGGTGAGCTGACTTGCTATTGCCCTTTTCCTTGGCTTCTTCACTCATCTTGAGCTGGAGATTCTCTCAAACACTTAGTCCTACATGTAATCAAACCAAGACGCCCATGAGAGGGGAGACTACCCTGCTCTGGATTTCAGATGCGCTCTTCTCCACACACTCATGCACACGCTCTCCAGTAACCCTTAAACTCCTTGCCCCAGCTTCTTCACCCTCTACAGGTCAGGAGAAAACACTAAGTCTAAGAAGAAAATTGAGAAGCGGGAAATGGATTATTGGGAATTGATAAATCCACAGTGGCTCTCTGGTGCCTTCCCGCCACTTTCTGACCAGCAACCACTAGCACTACAGCTTCACTGGTTGCTCCACTCAGTGTAAATGGTGCTGATGGAGACACACTCTCCCTAGCAGCCAAACATGGAGAGGGAGGGAGAGGGAGGGAGTGAGGGAAGGGGAGGGTGGGTAAAGGAGAGCGAGAGGCTGGAGATAAAGAGAGAGCAAGAATGAGAAAAAATACCCTTAGATAAATAGTGGGGTGATCACAGAGGGAGAAATTGGTGGTTAATTATTGGTTAATTAGAGCTTATTCCCAGGGTTCCATTGCTTGCTGAATCTGGTTGCAAAGCCATTAGCAAGATGCATCAGGTCCTTTTTGATATGGAACGAGCTTTCTGTTCAGTCCCAGCTGAGATCAGGTTACAGCTACGATGTTGTTCTTGCTCCAATGTAGCCACGCCTAAGTTCTCACCAATTACAAATATGGATAACTGAAGCCATAAGAGTATCTGAAAACTGTATGGCATTCTCTTCACCGAAAATAGTTTTTTTTATTTTACTTAGTTGGTAAAATAACCAACTAAGAGCTTTGCTTTATAGATCCTGACAATAGGGATGTTAAAAAAAACTGCTGAACATTTTTGGAGATTTCCAAATGAAGCACATGTGAGAATGTATCATGATGAAATATCCGAGCGGACTGAAAAGCTCTCTACCATCACCAGTCATCTGCTATATCTAAAAGTAGAGCAATACACAGCTGTCTAACTGTCATAATTAAAATTTCATTTGATTACTGACCTCAAAAACAGGGTGGCAAAGAAAATATTAAGCAAAAAAGCAGGCTTTCCAGATAAATGCTATGTGACAGTAGATCCTGGTTGATTTCCTACACTCTTTTTGACAAAAATGAAATCTCTTTTTCTGACAAAAGAGCCAGTGCAGCAGTAATCCATTCCTAACTGTCTCCATTCATGGACATCCTAGACCAGGCAAAAACACACTGACAGCAATGCAGCCTACTCTTGACGAAAGTCAGCAATGGTTCTTTTACATGCCTCTCACCACAGACAGTGAGAGACATGG
>JBCNYG010000019.1:20064859-20078265 GCA_039654305.1 Porochilus rendahli
TGTGTAAAGAGAAAATAAAGTAAAACAAACAAATAATTATTTATAGGAATTTATCTAAAACAGTGATATGATATTAATCTATCAGTGTTATATAAGGCTTTTAAAAGACTTATAATGAGTTATAATAAGCAATGTTAACAACCCTAACACACACACACACACACACACACACACTGAGGACTAGAGGCTCCTGCAAGCTGTGCTGTATGGCCGAGGTTCGAGGTTTTAAGAGGTGTAAAGCACTTTGTTCATATTTGACAGCCCATATTTCCACTCTCTAATCCATCCACAAGAGAAAGCACTCAGTGAAGGTAAAGCAAAGGAAAGAGCAGAGGATAGATTCAGTGCTCTCACCTGTATGCCGTTTAGTTCACCTGCGCTGGCGGAAGCCATGTTGATCTGAACTGGAGTAAATACTGGACACTGGGTTCACTTCAAACTACCCGGCAATCCATTCCGAATAGACTCCGAATAAAGATTCTCCTTAATGTGTAATAACCAGCTGGAGTTACAGCTGTACAGAAAACACGCGCTTTTACAAGTTCCGCACTTACAAGTTGGGAGCTCAGTTGAAGTGAACAGGTAGGCTGGAGTTTGAAACGTGAATGGGAAGTGAGTAAGTGTGTGTGTGTGTGTGTGTGTGTGTGTGTGTGTGTGTGTGTGAGCGCTGTGGTGGGCGCGGCGCTGCTGCTCCTAAAAAACAGCCGTCCATTACACTAAAGGAAAAGTACACTATAATAACGAAGATCTTGAAAGTTTCTACAGTTTTTGCAAAAGCTTTTAGTCAAGATTCATTATGGCCACCAAGCCATTTATGCTTTGGTCATAAATTGTCTGAAAGCTGCTTTAATACCTGTATTTTATATATATTTAGTTATTCAAGCACTTCTCATAATTTTTTACTAATTTCACCAATTACTTTGATCCAGAATTTGTTACATGATTGCGACAAGACTTTTGTCCAGCCTAGAATGGATATGTTCGTCTTTTATTAGCTGTAAAAAAATATAAATAAGTTTAGTTTTCTTGTTGCTTTCACAAAACAATCTGTATACTTGTAGATTGCACTACTTAATGTATATGTACAGTCCGGAATGTACACCTGCACTACTCAATGTATATGTACAGTTTGGAATGAACACCTGCTCTACTTAATGTATATGTACAGTTTGGAATGAACACCTGCACTACTTAATGTATATGTACAGTCTGGAATGTACAAATGTACACCGGTATTATTGGATGTACATCTATACAGGCCTTAATGTACACCTACAGTACTAAATGTTCATCAATACAGTACTGAATATACACCTGTGGTACTGAATATATTTCAACAGTGATGAATCTGCACATGCCGTACTAAATGTGATTCTACACAGTACAGAATGCACACCTTCACTCAGTACTGAATTTACACCTGCACTAATGAATATATATCTACAGTGCTCATCGTACACCCGCACAACTGAATGTACATGGTCACAGTGATGAATGTACACCTGCACTACTGAATATGCATTTACACAGTGATGAATGTACACCTGCAGTACCTAATGTGTGTCTACACAGTGCTGAAAGTACACCTGTAGTACTGATTGTACATCTACACAGTGTATGTATACATCCTTTTACAAAGCAGATGCTGTATTTGTGAAAGTCCATTTCCTCCTTTTGAGAGATTATGTAAGTTGTAAGAATGAAAAAAGGATCAAGACAATTACTTAGTATTTCAAAAGAAGCATAACTATGCTGCAGCTCTTTTAGGACGATGCCATGGATAGTATTTGAATACTTTAAAAAAATGTAATAAAAAAAGATGTAAATAAAGGCGGCACAGAGATGTAGTAATTAGCACACCTACCTGACAACAAGAAGGTCCTGAATTGAAGTCACAGGCTCCGTGACTGTGTGTCTGTGTGGGGTTTGCATGTTTCCCCTGTGTTCCTGTGTGTTTCCTTTAGGTACTCCAGTTTCCTCCTTAGGCTCATTGGATGTTTCAAATTGCCCCAAGGTCTAAGTGTGAGTGTGAATGGGTGTATGCTGGCCCTGGGATTGATTGTAGAGCTGTTCAGAAATGGATCAGAGAGATGTACCCCACATATGCCCAAAGTCAACTAAGACACGCGCCAGCCTCCTCGACCCTAGTGAGATTAAGCAGTTTGGAGAATGAATGAATAAATGAATATGTAAATAAAATTGGTAGGATATAGGATTACTTTCAGGGTAATAAAGTGCTCAGTGTACTTTCAAATGCTTAATGTACACATGTATTACTAATTGTGACCTGGTAAAAATCTTCTTCTTGTACAACATTTATAACGACCCATATCTGTGTCTTCAATACAATATAACCAACACAACACTTTATGCTAAGTAAATTGAGGGGTAGGTAAAAGAGAAGCAAACAAAGGGGAGTTAGCTAAATTGGGTGTTATGACATGTGTAAAACATAACTATGGTAAAACAGCTTACTGCTGTATAGAATACATATCCTTCTGTTCAATTAATATCGTGTGAAAATACTCTAACAAATTATTAAACCCAATAAAACCACCAGAGGGCAATGTTGTCATATAAGTAACTACTGTAAAAGCTTTGCTCTTTTTTAAAAATACAATATTAAACCCTACTGTGTAAGCGGCTGAGGGTGAATGCAAGAAATACATAAATTATATTTATAATGAAATAATAAAGGCATTCTTTTAAAGTAAAGTAAATAATGAAATATATTCCATGTTCAGGTAAACAGCTGTTTAATTATTTAAAGGGCATTTCTGTTTGAAGTTTGCCTGTTCCCCTCGTGCTCGTGTGGGTTTCCTCTGGGAGCTCTTTTTGTTTCACAGTCCATAGATATGCGTGTTAGATTAAGTGGCTGTTTTAGGTTTGGAGGGGGAATGGTTGTGTGCGTGCATGTGTGTGTGTGTGTGTGTGTGTGTGTGTGTTGGCCCTGTAAAGAACAGGCAAGGTGTTCAGGGTGAACATTGCCTTTGCCTAATGTCAGCTGAGGTAGACTCCAGGCTCCGTGCGACCGTAGTAGGGTTCTGCACATTAATGTATGTATTTCATAATTTTCTTTGTTTATTTAGTATTGCATGTGAAGATTGCTTGCTAACATATCATGGCATGAAACAATAAAATCAGTTCACATCATCCATCAAAACCAATAAGAGGAATCCATACTGTTAATCTGTGCGTCATAGGTTATTCAAGTCTACAGTATATAAAGTCAAAATAATCACAGTTGAAATATGTTGTGGTGTTTAAGCCTGACTTAGACTTGAGTAAAGCATCATTAGGTTCCAACAGGTTGTTGGGTGTGGATAATTGTGGCTTTTCTAACTGAGGGTCTAAACTATCCAATCCATCAGTGGCTGGTGGTCTGTCAAAAAGAGAAAGCAGGTTTCTTATTGCATCATGATATTTCTATGGAAATTTTATGGATGTCCTGTGAAATATCCCCAAATCCTAGTTCTGACCAAACCCGTGAGTTTCATTGAAAGATCAGCAGTACATTCTTTATATACACTTAGCACGCTCACCTTGTCACACCGGGAGAGATTATTTATGAAAGAGATTATTTTTCATCTTTTTTTAACTAAATCTGTCTTGATCTGCCTGCTGTTTAATTCTGAGTCTCTCACATCCTCTGCAATCATGCACAGCATGTACAAAGATTTAAAACTTTACGAAACTTATATAAGGAGCAACCTTAACAATGCTATAATTATATTTATATTACTATCAAAAACAGTCTACGAGCAGCAGTTACTAAAAATCCAAATGAACTGTGGAAGCTTCTATGCCGTTTTCAATCAAAAAGAGCCACTTTGACGGTTCCTCCAATCATCATGCAGCAGGCCAGCGTCCTGACCTGCCAACTGTTCATAGAGTACCAGAGATGCTGAGGGGGTTTTAATGTATCACACTGAATGTATGAATGAAAAAAAATCATGTTATATAACCTGCAAGAACTTATATCTGATTCTGAATTAACTAACCATGAAAACAAACAAGTTGTAGCACGCTCTTTGTAATAATAATGTGAATTCAATCGTACATATTTGAAATACAAAACCTTTCGTGACATTTTAGAGGAGCCAGACCTTTCGTTGTAGCCTCAGAGCAGCTGCCAACAAACATCTCACCTCTCAATAACCAACCAGTGCAGAGTGAATGAATAAGAACATGTAATTGAAGGAGTCTAGCTCTATAATTACCATTAATCTAATTTTATGTTATTTTTTAGTGTGTCTATAGAGAAAAAAGATATTCACTGGAAACAAATGCAATTCAAATTTCCCTTTCAGCAGAGTGAATGTCTAGTAGGTCTTGGTGAATAAATATGTCATAGATTACGTTTAACACTGAAATACAGTATTGTATATCGTGGCTAATCCATAATTATGGTTTCAAATGTTTGAATAAGCCTTACGTGTAAACCAAGTCAAATATGTCAAGAGTCATCTGGATCTTGCAAAACGTAATACTTCTTATAACATGCTGTCAAACTGCCTCTCATCACACATGTGCTCGAGCAGTGTATTTATACACTCAACAGACAGCTGGAGCAATAATTAGTGGGCAGAGTGAAGGACTACTCAGATTTGAGGCCTTCGTCTTTCAAACACGCTGACTAGAACATCAGGACATGGCCATTTGGACAGACTTCGCAATGGCTGATTGAACTCGGTTCGATGTTTTCCATATGTTTACGTCTCAGACTTGGCACTTTAGGGGTGTGTGTTTCTCTTGTGTTTGGAGTGGAGATGCTATCATGCTGGATATGGACATGGTCGACATCTGTCATTATGTTACGTCCGTAATTGAGCAGGTATGTGGGCTAATTATAGACGGTGCAGCTATCATTTATCTTTTATAAATAAAAGCTGCTCAGAATAAGGTGACACACAATCTCCATGTATCGTATCCCTGTTGCTGTGGTAGTTTTATTTTCAAGGCCAGAGACCCTCCACTTGCATTGGTTATATTTTTTCATGAACATTCTTTTAGTCACTCACTCATCTGCTGCACTGCTTAATCCTATTAGGGTCTCAGCTGAAACTTGGCGAAGGCGGGATACACCCCGAATAGCTCACCATAGACCATTGCAGGGCACTCACACTTATGGTCATTTTGGTACAGCCGATTAGCCTAATGTGAATGTTTTGGACTGTTGGGAGGAAACCAGAGTACCCAGAGGAAACCCATGCTGGCACAGGGAGAACATGCATACTCCACACAGAATCGAACCCAGAAACTTCTTGCTGTGAGGTGGACGTGTTAACGACTATGCCACTGAATATTCTTTGTGTTGATGAAATCCACAGCAAGAAATATATTTCGCTCTACTTTGATGTATTGACCACTGTTCTATGTAAAATTGATTCATATATATATATATATATATCACAGGGCAGAAACACGTTGACGGCAACCCAATGGCCTACTCTTTACGAACGACATCCAATTACTTCCTTATTCTCACTAGCTTTAGCTAATATCAAATTATTCCAAATGTTTATATTTAAAAGAATATAGGGACATATTTCTGCATCATGTCTATGTGTATTTTTTGAGCCTTTTATTTTTAATAGGTTATAAAATATAGGTAAAGCAAACTGGAGGAACGGTGTGTCATGGTCTGAGAAGAGGCTATGAATCCCAAAACAGATTATCCCTGTTGCATGTTCTAAATTATATTAACCAGAGGCAGGGCTGTCAGCCATAAAGACAGGCCCCATCTGCATGGCCTGGCCTGATGAATGGTTAGGTAATGCTTACTACTGAACCTGAGATACATAGATGTTTGCTCTGATATAATCTGCTCTAGACATTTTGGTGCCAGCTTCAGATACATGTTTCTTCAAGCAGTATTTGTACAGGATCTGAAATCATCTGTTATAATATTAATATATAATGCATTTTTAAATTATTATATATGGTTTTTTTCTTTTTAAAAAAAATGGTCCTGTGGCATTCACAGTTCTCTGAATAATGCAACACACATTAGAGCAATAATTTCAGAACGTATTGGTAACAATAGTACACATTTATAATTGTGTCAATGACGCATTTAAAAGTAAAATGTGAATTTGCTTCACTATGCACTTTGCAAGCTAGAGTTGAACATCTGAAAGTAATTATTGCAAAGGCTAATGAGTGATTAGTATATTCACCTGCTAGGCCTGTCAGCCCATCAAGAGCTTTAGAAGCTTAGCAGGATTTCTAACATCCCAAGTCCTAGTTATTTTGATTGACTTCTGGATCAAGACCAGGAGAATGACTTGTTTGTCACGTAGCACATGAATGGGGCTGAGGGGTTCTACTGAAGATGCGATCATTCATTCATTTATTTTTAGGATGCTCTTTATCCTAATTGGAACTGCTCTGAATTCTGAAATTATATCAGGGACACTGGGCATGAGGGAACACTCATTAACACTGAGGGGCAATCATGAGTCAAAAATACAGCTTCTTAATATGTTTGGATGTGAGATGAAACCAGATTATCTTAAAGAAAACCACAAAAACACAGGGAGAACATTTTGTTGCACCCTCCCTTCCTCCACCTTCATTGCTTGAGCAAACCCACAACTGCTGTCAGTGCACCACAATGTGTGGAAGCCCACTTCTCTAAGCATGTGTGTGCTCAATGTTTATGTGTGTGTGCTCACTTTGGATGGGTTAAATGCAGAGCCAATCCCTTGCAGGATTAATACAGTATATTGGAATTAAATAATAATAATAATAATAATGATAATAATAATAGTTACCTGTCTTTACTTAACAGCTGCAAATGTTTTAATATTTACTTTTACTGAAATTTTTTTCATAGATTTGAGATGGATATGTTCACTTTATTATATTTTTCAGAGCCCATCCCAGCTGACTCCGCGTTAAGGCAGAGTACACCCAGAACAGCTCTCGCCAGATCATTGCATGGCCAAGTAGGACACAGTTGTAATGCAATTATAATGCATAACTTATTAAAGTAAATCTCATCCTAAAATCCCAAGGAAAATATCCAGCTACTGATTTACTGCAACAATAAATACACAACTGTCACATTTTCACTTCCACGCTTCACACTCTCATATGCAGCAAACCAGCAGAGATTTTTTCCCAGTGGGTCAAGTGGCTCAATAATCCTGTTTAGCGAACACAGCCAAGCTACACAGCTCTGCTTTGGTCTGAGAAAAACAAAGAAATTTGACTGATGTTATAAATATGACTGTACTACGCATTTCATTTATGATTCATAGAGCTTGCATGGATGCCAGGCATTAGAAGGGCTTTGAAGAGGTTTGCCGGCGGCATTCAGTTGCACCATCTCAAGTTCTTTCATACCTCCAGGAATATTGTTCATGATATTGAGAATCACAGCTATCTCGAAATAGAAATATTAACTCTGTGTGGATGAATTTATCTTCTGGTATTTTTATGTAAGGAGACTTAAGGACTCAGCTCTTTGTACAGTTTGTACAGGCAGAAGCAATATAATGTCGAGGTTGATTTTAAATCAAAATAAACCTTTACTTTAAACTTATCTTTTGTGTTCAGTCGGGTGATGTTTTGCTTCATATTATGTAGTTTTTTTCTCATGAAGTTTAAAATCTGGTCTAAAGCCAGCTGCAGAAAAAATACTTAACATAAAAGCGACTTTCTCTACAGATAAAAGAGGGGGTACAGTAACTGTGCAAGAAGTCATATGGCAGGTAAATTACCAAATTTAAAATTCATCACTTCTCATTACCTTTCGCATGAGCTATGCAGAAATACTGTGTGGGTGTTTCCTCTACCAGTCATTTTTTCTGTAAATACCTGTAAATTTACCTTCAATTCCCTGGCTGGCTATGTGTATCTGTACATACTTGAACTTACAATTTCTGTAATTTCAAGGCAATAATTAATAAAAGAGAGGTTTGTTTAGTAAATACACTTCCCACCAACCCTTTCACATCACATGAACCTGCATCTTTTCATGTCTAATTTAGCATCCTATTAAAGTTCTGTTTTTTTGTGTGTCTGGTTGTCTTGGTTTTGTCGTATGATAACCATGGTAAGAATGGTTCTTTGACTGAAGTTTATGTTCATAGTTATTGTTTTATTTTGATAGTAAGTTTTCCACCTAAGGAAATCTGAATTTGCGTCAGCCTCGCGCTGTCACAGTAGTCCCAGCATGCCGATGCCCTTGCACACAGTGAGCTCTATAAAGGCATGGGTTGCTAAAGTTAGAGTGGAAGAACTTGTTTGTTCTCTGATCATCTTTGGCATGAACTGGAACGCTGACTGCACTCCTTGTCACCTCACCTCACCTCACCTCAAACTCACTAATGCTATTGTGGTTGAATGAGCACAAATCCCTAAAATCTCATTCCCAAATCTAGTGAAACACCTTCCAAAATGACTAGAGATTATTAGTATATACTACATGGGAATGGACGATATGATTGGTTTACTATCTAAAAATTAATATAGACATTGTCCTGAGTAGATAATGCTTGACTGTAAATCACAGACAAACTGATTATGAAATCCTGCAAATTTAAAATGTTGAACAGAATTTAAAATAGAACAGAAGCTATACATAATGGCCCTTTCATTTTTAAAGCACTTTATTCACACTTTGAATAAGTTTCGGAAGATACCAGTGTCAACAAACTATTTCAAGTGCTAAACTAATTAGGTTTCTGTTGTAACTTGAAGCAAGCGGAATTTTGAACAGAAATATAAGAATGATGGAAAAAGAAGAGTTAAACATGTGTCCAAAGAAGTGTTACCTTTGTGCAAGAAGCCAGAACTTAAGATGAACCAAACAAAAACCCATTTTCTATCACGGGCAGTCTTACTGAAGGCAATAAAGCACTAAACTTAAAAGTATTAAGGAAGTCTGTAGAAATCCAGGCAACAGACCATAAAAATCCCCTGACATTAAAAACAATTGCATAAAGCCAGTAAACTGATGTTTTTGTGTGCTTTGCATGTTCTCCCTGTGCTTGTGTGTTTCCTCCAGAAACTCCAGTTTCCTAAGGCAATTTGACTGCTCAAAATTGCCCCTTGGTGTGAGTGTAGATGCTAGCCCTGCGATAGTGTGGCAAGCTGTTCAGGGTGTGCCCCACCTTTGCCCAGTGTTGGCTGAGATAGGCTCCAGCCTCTTTACAACCCTAGTATTAGGATTAAGTGGTTCAGCAAATAAGTGACTGAGTGAATAAATTGTTCATGGCAAACTCCCAAGGTCAATCAGACCCCAACAAACAGCCTGATTTTTGGCACCTTGTACATGGAACTGAAGGTGCTGTGAAAAACAGCTGGAAATTCACCAAGAACACTTTCAAACTGTAAAAACTGCGTGAGAGGTGAAATGCATTTTGAGCTCGTCAGAGAACAAACAGGCCAATTTGGTGACAAAAAGCAACAATAGAGTGAGGGCTAGACATCCCACATCTCCAATTTATGTGGTTTCAGTAGAACTGTGTATCCCTCTGCTTAGCTCACACTGTGAAATCTGACACATGTGCATGCACACAGAGCTCATCTGCCACTGTAATGTTTAAAAATGAAAAAATAAATAAGACAAAATAAAATATTGTGCTTCTTTTGCTTATATCCCCATACAGCATTAACTTAAATTAGTCGCATCAGGCTCGGTGGATGTCACTAAATTGTTTCACTTCACCTTAAGCACATATTATGCACATGTTAATTATGAGAGTAAAGGTTGAGTCAGTCTGAACATTCAAAAAGCATATATATCTGTATTGGTCAGGAGTCCACAAACTTGTGACAACAAGTCATAATATTAGAATGATTTGAGTATGTCATTATCTCCTGGAGCTTCCTGGTATAATCCTGATATCAGGTTGCTGTTAGTGGAGTTTGTGTGGGTGTTCTCACTTTTCCAAATAGGTTTTCGTTGGATGTTACACTTTCCTCCAACTTCCGAAAAACGTGTTTTGGCAAGGTCCGAAACTTCCTGTACTGACCAAATTTATCAGGCAGTAATATATTGTATGGCATTTTGCCAACACCACTCCAAAAAAGGAAAATCTAAAAAAAAAATCAAGAAAAAAAAGTCAGAAAGCGTTGCTGGGAAGACACAGCTCTCTCGAAATGGCTTCCTTTCTCTACAAAAATATGCACTACAGACATGAAAAAAAATAATAATTCTTGAGCTGGTAATGGAAGAATATCCATGTTCTCTTTGATAATTGTACCTAGGTATCAGTGAAAAGCATTCGTATGAGGTTAATTTTTTACAGTGTTTTCACTCTTTTGGTCTGGGATAAACTTTCATAGCTCTTCCTGGCTCTTGCTTTTGTCATCATTTGCAACACCAGTAGAGTCACTTCTCCTTCAAACTCTTAGGCTAGTAGAATTCACTCTCTGAATGTTCATCATCACTCATGTTAAAAAGATAACAGCAGTGAATCTAATGTGACAGTGGTTTCGAATAGGGAGCAAGGGAGGGGAAAAATGGTTTTATTTGAAGTTTGTGTTTTGGTAAAACGTTTCAGGCCGGATCAGAGGTTATTGACTGGTATGTACCAGGGATTACAGACCACTTAACAGCCAAGTAGATCATGCATACTATGGTCGCCATATAAGGCGCATGCTCTAGTCACCACGAGCCGTGGTGGTTGTTAGTGCTTTGGGTAAATGATCTGAAGGTCGAGGTTCAAGCCCCAGTACCACCCAGCTGCCACTAATGGGCAGATGAGCAAGGCCCTTAACCTCACACCTAACTACTTAGTTATCACTATTGAAAAGGGGGTTTGCCATATTCAGTAAATATAACAATAGTTATTACATTTTTGTGTAACAGTCATTCCTTTTCTGAACATACTGCTTATCCATTATCGCTCATGAGTGAGATAATCCCAGAAGACATTGGAAGACAGGTGGAGTATGACCTGGACAGGTTTCCAGTCTGTTGTCAGACTTGAGAGACAGAAAGACCTTCTCACTCACTTTCACATCAATGGTCATGAAGAGGTGAGAACAAAACAAAGGTGAATTCACTTACACATGGAGCAAATTAACAAAAACAAGTACAGGCTGGAAACTTGAGGTGATCGTTGCATACTAGAACTCACTAATATAAGAAATAAGCATGTTAATCAGTTGATGAAAAACAGCTGTTATTTGGTGTTAATTCAATTCAATTCAGTTCAATTCAGTTGACACGAGGAAGAAACCTTGAGAGGAACCAGTTTCAAAAGGGAAACTCATCCTCATTTGAGTGAAACCATAAAAATACAAACCATATAGGAAAATTTTCATTACAGTCGAACTTGTAGTCCGGTTGGTTATACCACAACTGTGAGTCCTAAATAATTGAAGCAAGAGAGTTTATATCACTAGCAGTGAAAAGTCGTCTTCACAGTCGCTGAGTTCAGATCTAAGCCTATATGGATCTTTATCAGCAGGAGCGTGGGGCTTCCGAGATGAGAACTCCAGCTAGCACCAGCACACCAGGACAGACCACAGCAGAAGAATGAGGCTCACTGGCATCCAGGACGTAGCATGTGTACCTCAGCAAAACACAAAGAGAGAGGGGGTGGGGGTGTTGAAGAGAGGTGTTACTTGGTATCATAAAGATTTCATTCATTCATTTTCTGAATCGCTTAATTCTAATTAGGGTCGTGGGGAGGCAGGTGCACCCATCTCAGCCCACTCTGGGCGAGGGCAGAGTACACCCTGGACAGCTCGCCAGGCCATGGCAGGGCAGAAACACGCTGACGGCTATGCAGCCTACTCTTGACGAAAATCAGCAATGGTTCTTTTACCTCCCCGTGGTTTAACATCTAGCAGCCCTGGCTCTCATAACATATTAAATATCAAGCAGTAAAACAATGGAGGCATCATATCCACACCAGTGGTACTCCTGAAGTAGTGCAAAAGAGCCTATTGTTTTCTTACGCAGGGGTAAATAAAAGTACACAAGGTGTCTGCACTCGCGACTGGACAGCACAGTTCTCACCCAGCTGTTACTGAATGAAACGCAGCGTTCTATTTGTTTTGTTGTGTTTTTTTTCCTGAATGAAACCTATTATTAGCACGCGGCTGGTTGACGTCAGAGTGGGAGGGGTGGAGAGGAGGAGGAAGCGCCTGCGTCACGACGGGGGGAGGGGAGAGGGGGCCGCTGCGGCTGATTCTTTATGAACGCGTTGTTGTGAATGGAGAGTCGGAGCGCGTGAAGGCTGCAGCCAAGCAACGAGAGCAAAAGCGCAGCGCGAGACACTGAGCATCACCGGCGAGCCAGTGCGCCGAGGATAAATATCCGGGAGGAGGGACATGACCCCAGTGCATTTACTGTTGCACAGCTAGCGCTCGGAGATTTCACCCTGCAGAGGAAATAAAGCAAGGCGCAGGTCGCCTTCAGTGCACCACTTCAAGTCCAGACAACAACAGAAACCCCAAAGGCACGGTAGGTGTGTGTGTGTGTGTGTGTGTGTGTGGGTTGGGGGGTTCTGACTGTCAGTGTGTACAGTCCAGCACATGCACTTACCTGTCCACTTGTTCTTACACGGTCCTTGTTTACACTGGTACTACAGCACGTAGGCTTGCTGGCATGATGTCTTCCAAAAAAAAAGAAGATAGAATAGATACCACTGGGGTCAGTTTTCGATCTGCAGATTAACTTACATGGCCATCCACAGAGCAGCTTCATACTGTATTACTAACTGAAAGGTTAATGCACAGTGCTGTTATTACTTAGTTGTAGGTGCACAATAGCTACCTCATGCATGCACATCTCAAGATCATCTCAAGACAATGTTCACTTAGAGCCTGACTGTAGGTTATGCATTCGTTGATATACAATCTGTAAAACTTCACTATATATCTAGAGGTCAGCTAGAAATGCATTTTGATGTCAGCATGCACATTAAGCAACTAACTGTGCAAGTTCAAGATATTGGTGATTCTGTTGCATCACTAGTTACTGATCATCAGTAGGTTTGTTTGTCCTGGTCAGTAAATTTCTTCATAGCACTGATTAGGAAGTCCTGGTGTCACGAGGTACATTCATTGGTCAGATTTACTGGCATGTCTTATCATCCAGGTGATTTTTCCAGCCAGCTAAGCATGTGGCGGAGGCACACTGCATAAAATCGTACGGATACAGGACGAGTAAGCTTCAATTAATGTTCACATGAAACAGAAAGTTATCAATAG
The DNA here is from genome assembly GCA_039654305.1 of Porochilus rendahli. Taxonomy (NCBI): domain Eukaryota; kingdom Metazoa; phylum Chordata; class Actinopteri; order Siluriformes; family Plotosidae; genus Porochilus; species Porochilus rendahli. Next base: position 20,078,039 of record JBCNYG010000019.1, read on the forward strand.
ACAATGTCTTAGTGAGTTTGGTTGTGGCATCATTTTGATTTCTTGATGCTCAGTGGAGCTCTTTTTGTTGTTGTTGTTGCTGTTGTTAATTTGAAGCCTACTGTGTAAACTGGTATCCATAGAAAGGATCCCAGGGCTGGGCAATATATTTATATATATTTACACACACACACACACACACACACACACACACACACACACACACACACACACACACACACACACAC
>JBCNYG010000019.1:20080335-20093559 GCA_039654305.1 Porochilus rendahli
ATATATGTATACACACACACACACACACACACACACACACACACACACACACACACACACACACACACACACACACACCTGATTTATGATTCTATTTACATTTTTATTAAAAAGCAGACATTAGTCAAATAAGTTTTATTTTAACAATATTACCACAGAGAATAACATTTTTGAGCAATCTGGATGGAGAGACATCCCAGTGCAGAATTTATTGAGCCAATAAAATAAATAAATGAATAATTGAATGAATGAATGAATCTTATGCATGTAAAAATATTTTGGAAACCTTGTGGGCTCTGTGCAAATCAGCTGGTTTTAAAGTGAAACTCTAATTTTTTTTTTGCACACTTTCATATACCAAAAATTCAAATGAATCTAAAAATTAACCTATATGCCCAGCTTCACCCTGAAATAATATTATAATCTGAAGACACACTGAAAATCTGGGATCTCATTGTTGTGTTTTTCATGTTTATTTTCTGAATTCAGGCACATTTAAAAGAAAAAAAGTTTTGAGTCTCTTGAATATAAAAGATTGTCTCTGTAAACAAATTCGACTTGACTGTTAATCTTCCCTCACGCTCCAACTGTGTGTTTAGACGCGTTGTTCTTAAATGATCCTTAGTTTTTGCACAAACTTGTGAAATCCACACTATCTTGAATGCACATTGACCGTACATTGAAAAGAGGGATGCCTTAAATACTGTTAACTCTGAAATTCATGCAAATATATTAAAGATTCTACTTTTACCTTCGGGCGTTGTCGGTAGTATCATTTGTTATGAAAATGGTTGTATCAAATTAGAGAAGAATGCAAAACTGAACCATTTTCATAAGGCTTTTGGGTCCCCGTGTGTTTGTTATACCCTCTTTGAAATAATGGTTCTGTGTCTGTATCTCTGGGGAACAAAGTATTCGAACTAATGGAAAAACCTGTGAGGAAATGTTTACATAAGAACGTAAGACACATTGGAAGTATCTTGGAGAATATACGACACACACAGGGAGAGAGATACCAAAAGGTTAGTGTCCAATAAACAAGATATCATATGTTCTACGTAAGACCCATAATGCACTTTACTCTGTTTTTGTAATGACTAAAATGATTAGGATCAATAATGCTGTGTCGTGCTATTTAATCAGATAACTATAAATAGCTTGTTTACAGTGATGTTATCATTATTGACTGGAAATTGATCTGTGCTTCATAATAAGGTTATGTTGATGCACTATATAACTGGTCTATGATATTGTGATGGTGCTGTATGATGATCTGTAACACTGGTCTAACACATAAAGACATACTCTATTCTGGTGAAATTCTCAATGAAAGCTTGTATATGAATTAAGCTTTAGTAGCTGGAAGGAGAATCCATCATGTAAGTGATTACTCATTTAAAAACCTGGCTGGTTGTGTAACGTAATATACATTTAATCCAGCTTCTCTCAGTTATATTTGGAAGAAAAAAGGAAAAAAAATACCCAATTGAAATATTTTGGGGTGGCATGGTGCTGTTGAGGTTAGCACATCCACCTCACAGCAAAAAGGTTCTGCACTTGATTCCCGGGCTTGAGCATTCCCGAGTGGAGTTTGCATGTTCTCCCTGTGCTTGCGCGGGTTTCCTCCGGGTACTGTGGTTTTCTCCGACAATTGGCTGTTCCAAACTGCCCCTAGGCGTGGATGTGAGTATGAATGGTTGTGTGTTTGGGCTCAGTGATAGACCGGCAAGCTGTTCCGCTTTTGCCTAGTATCAGCTGAGATAGGACCCAGACTCCCCGCCGCCCTAATAGGATTAAGTGGTTCAGCAAATGAGTGACTGACAGTAAAATATTATACTCTGGCTCCTGAGTGGACCATCGACAAGGTGCGCGACTGTCAACCTGGAGTTGTCAACCTGCAGGCATGGGAGTAGATTGGCCGAGCTCTAACAGGAGGGAGGGTTGTCATGCCATTTTGCCATTCACAGCGATCACCAGCCAATCATGGGCGTCTGTGGGAGCATAAGTCTGAGAGGGCGGATAGAACTTTCCCTCCGAGTGTGTTAAGTCGCCTCCAAATATGCATGTGCAGCAGTTCCTAAACAGGCGGGTGGCGGCATAATTTGAAGGTTAACGACCTCTCGCTGTAGAAAGACTATGAGGGGACGTTTTGAAATGTTCGGCTCAGGAAGAACAAGATACAGGGTTAATATTTTGGTAATATTGTATTTTCAGTAAAAGTAAGTGTTCAGTAAATAATAAGTGTACACTGAAACCCATGTGCACTTAGACACATTATTTGTTGCGAGTATGTTTATACCACCTTACATGGCTAAAACTGAAATCCTTTCCATGTACAGGATACTGAGGTGCAGAATGGACTACGAAAGACCCAATGTTGAAACTATAAAGTGCGTTGTGGTGGGAGACAATGCTGTAGGGAAGACTCGCCTTATTTGTGCCCGAGCCTGTAACACCACTTTAACCCAATATCAGCTGCTGGCCACTCATGTCCCTACTGTCTGGGCTATTGATCAGTACCGCGTCTGTCAAGAGGTAAACCTCTTCAAATACACATGGTCATTAGACTGTAATAAACATGTTTATCAGAGCTCTGTTTGTTTGCAGGTATTGGAGCGCTCCAGAGATGTAGTGGATGATGTCAGTGTGTCCCTGAGGCTGTGGGACACCTTCGGAGACCATCACAAGGACAGGCGCTTTGCCTACGGCAGGTAAGGCAAGCTAAATTTAACAATGTGTAACTGTATCTGCAGTGTTACTAACAGAGAACAGCCGAACGCCAAAGTTAAATAAGATTTACCCTGAAGACATCGCCGCAACTATTGATCCTTTCTTTCCATGAGTATAAAAGCTTCAGTAAAATTGAACCAGCATCCTGCGATCAGATCCCTTTCAGCTTTTATATCAATATCAGTCAGAAATCTGGAATGCTTCACATAAAGAGATATGAATATGACATGGTTCATGCACTGAATCACTAGTTATAGAAATTTTAAATAAACTCCTATGGGTTCATGGATTCTTTTTCATCATCTCCACTATTTTCATGTCATTTATATTATTTGTTTATTTATTTTGCGATGTACAGTGTAATGAGCAGACGGCTTACTGGTACACTTGTCAGCCGGACTCAGTGTCTGTCTGTCTGTCTGTCTCTCTGTCTGTCACGATGTCAGGTGGAAGGAAGGCCAAAGGAATTATAAGACTGATATTCAGATTGTGTGTTTAATTTTTATATATTTAATTCCCTGAACATCCCACCCACAGAGCTTTATGCACCGTTTCTCGCTTTGCATTTTTAAATCAACGTGACTCGAGAAGATTTTGGTATGAATTTGTATTAAACCAAGCACCTCATATAGAATCAGCTTTACCTGAGTGGTAAATTATATGCTGATTGATGCATCCGCTAATTGTCCCCAATTCCACTTAAATAAATTCTCATCATGGTGCAACAATATTGCGAATAATCAAGGCATCTGGCAACCATTCAAAAAGCATGCAATAAAGAATAAAGATTGTGGTCTGAGTTTCATACGATGGCATATGAATTCAGAATAAAATGCATCATATCACAGTTTCTTTTTGTTGGTGAAAACTGCTTAATATGCCTTTTGACAGCAACTGTAAAAAGGACTTATCCTATTTAGGGTACAAGTGTTATATTGATTTATTCTAACAAAGCGTATGTGCTCTTGCGAGTGTGTGGCAGATGGTGCTTGACGGTTTTGAGCGCGTGCTGACTGGTGAGTCTTTTAGGGTTGCTTATAAGGAAACAAGACAACCACAGTCATGCTGTATGAAGTTGATGTCTGTTCCCTGAGTGCAAATTAGTGAAAGCTTCCTCCTTGATTTGGTGCTTGAACGCAGTGGCGTGGCCGCACCACTCCGCCCTCCCTGTCCTTGGGCCAAGTGTCCTCTCTGAACAGAATTACATTTCCATTCTGTGGCGCCGTATCTCTTCTCCCCACTTTAGTGGATCCTAAAAATAAAACAATAGTGCTGAGGCTATGGACTGTAAAATCAACCCTGGATACTTGAGAATAGCAGGGCGGCTTTGGGGTGATCACTGGACCTTGAAGTCCTTTATCATTATTTAAGTAATTGCGTAAGGAACTATGGACTTTCAAGACACATCGTATTTCTGGATGCTGATATGGTGGAGTCACCACATATTTAGTCAGGATTACTTTACTGAATGCTCTGTGCCTTTACCTATAAGGAGAAGTGTAAACTGAGAGAGAGAGAGCGTCTTCTGAATGCTGATTGGTTTGGAGCTGAATTAGAAATGGATAACCAGACACTGCACTGTAGACCAAAGGTCATGAAAACAGTTCATCCAGCTCATGGTAGTTTATGACCTAGTGAGTAGTGAGCAACACTTTCAAAACCACAGTGTCTATATCTGGGTGGGATCACTGTTGTACCAAAGAGATTAGCTGAAGACGGTGTCATTCCTGGCTGTTGATGGTGTTTATGTTGGTAATCCAGGTTAGCTACTCTCAGAGGTGTTGACCTGATCATCACATTATTAGATTCTATGTGCTTGGGTAGTCTGTGTCCCTTATACCACTTTTTTAATGCTAAATGGTTCCAGAGCTGTGCATTGATCTTGCCCCAGATTGATATAGGATTTCACTGCAGAATTGATATGTTATCAGTTCTTCTTTGGCCAGATAGGTCAGGCTTTCAGTAGGCCACTGATTGCCTGGAAAGGTTAAAGCTCAGAAGTTGCTATCTGAGCTGTGTAATATCCCACGTATCAAGCATATCAAGCATACCCATGTAGCGACCTCATTCCTAATCACTTCCTCTCGGACGTCTAATAGTGTTCAGGTATATAAAGAGTCAGAACAGCCCTAGATAAAGCGCCTCACACCAAGATATCTGTTTTGTAGTACTGTGTATATTTTAAAGGCCTGTAGATTCGCTTGTATGACATATTTCATGATGGAATGACTGGTCGTTCAAGGCTTGAGTGACGCTTTTATGATAGACAGTAAAGAGTGTTTTGCCAATTTTTGTTCATAGGGCAACTAAAGGACCTTATTTCGAGACTGATCATAATCAAGACACTGTAAGCCTACAAGCCCACTCGTTTTTTTTTCATAACTTTCTGCATTTCCAGTTTGACTGTGTGGGGTGGTAGCTGTGTCCATCACTTTCCGTCAGAGAGCGCTGCACAATTCCTTTGGTGGACGATGACGAAGGGGTGATCATACATTGTTCACTGTTCTTGTGTGGTTGCCGGTGTTCCTCCTGTCAGCATAGACAGGGTTCTAACCTCGCTCGGAGAAGGTATGCCAGCCACGTGTCAGTATGTCTGCATGTCCTCCTTCTTGGTTTTCTTTTTCGTTTGTCATTTTGTTACCCATGTTTGAACTGGACCTCACTGAGGCAGCCCGCAAAAAAAAAACAAAAAAAAACATTGCCGAAGTTCTTTCATTGCTGCATAAGACAGGTGTTTTCAAGGACATGGGTGTCAACCAAAGGCAGTCTTTGCAATCTTGTCTGAAGGTCATTGTCAAGCCTGCATCGCGTCGGCAGGCAGGTCCTTCCTCTGCATGCCTACCAAACACTGCAGGATTATGGTGGTGCTACAGATGCCGCTTAGCTCCTGTCACGTACAGCATACTTTGCTGCACAATTTGTAAGCATGCCATGTCAAGTGATGTCTTGCCTTTTGTTGGGCTGACAATGTTTTATGGCTGAGCAGTTGCAAGAGCTACCTTTTTTTTCCCCTTCATTTTCACATCCCAAGGTCTGATGTGGTGGTTCTCTGCTTTTCCATTGCCAACCCCAACTCCCTCTATCACGTCAAGACCATGTGGTACCTGGAGATCAAACACTTCTGCCCGCGTACACCTGTTATTTTGGTTGGGTGTCAACTTGACCTTCGGTATGCAGACTTGCAAGCTGTCAACCGGGCTAGACGACCATTAGCAAGGTATTTATGCGTATGTTATTATTATTCTTCGGATTTCTGCACTCATTTTAACTCCCCATTAAAATGTATATTCCTGATTTGTTAAGTCAGATGTTTTTTTTTTTGTAATTTTCTCCAGAAAGACTTGTTTCACTTGCATAATGTTAATGCATCATTTAAGTATCTCATATCTCAAAACAGGCCTATAAAACCGGAAGATATTTTGCCCCCAGAGAGAGGACGGGAAGTAGCCAAGGAGTTGGGCATTCCATACTATGAGACAAGTGTCTTTGATCAGTTTGGCATTAAAGACATCTTTGACAATGCTATCCGAGCTGCTCTCATCTCTAGACGCCACCTTCAGTTCTGGAAGTCCCATCTACGGAAGGTCCAGAAACCCCTCTTACAGGCACCATTCCTCCCACCAAAAGCTCCTCCACCACTGATCAAGATCCCTGACTGTCCACGCAACAACCAGGATGGGCCTAGGAAACTGCTAGAGAACCCCTTTTGTGCGGATGTCATGTTCATTGTTCAAGAGAATTTCAAAGTGTTTGCCCACAAAATCTACCTATCTACCTCATCCTCCAAGTTCTATGACCTCTTCCAGATGGGGATCTCTGAAGAATCACAGTGCATGGCTGTGACAGAGCATCACAGACGGGAGCACTTGATGCGAACCTTCAGCCTGGACACAGATGAAGCCATGGCTGTGCTGCCTAGCCTTTCACCTAGTTCCCTACGGGCTTCCAAAAGTGACGGGACTCTGAAAGTAAAAAGCTGTCATGTCAAGCACCATCACAACAAGCTGTCCTTAGCATTTTGGTGCAAGGCCTTCCAGAGCATCCACAAAGAAACCGTGGTAAACCCAGTAACAGGAAGAGCAGCTGTCATGATAGTGGTGAAGATGGATAACTCCTTTCAGCTAGGTCCCTTCAGTGCAGTGCTGCGCTTCCTGTACACAGGAGAGCTGAATGAAAGGGAGATGGACCTGATGAAGATTGCTCAGATTGCTGAGATCTTAGAAATTTTTGATCTAAGAATGATGGTGGAGAACATCATGAACAAAGAAGGCTTTATGAATAAGGAAATCACAAAAGCATTTCATGTGAGGAAAGCCAACCGCATTAAGGAGTGTCTTGCTAAGAATAGCTTCACAGGTAAAATCATAATACAGATTCATTTTTTTATCTGCAGTAGCAATAAATAAGTATACTTTTATAATTTATGATTTGCAAATGTTTTTTGCTTACAGTGGGCTTTTATTTGGTTTGCCTTTATGTCAGATGTGGTGTTTAGGATGGATGATGGCACCATCAATGCCCATAAGCCTCTGCTGATTTCCAGTTGTGACTGGATGGCTGCTCTGTTTGGAGGCTCATTCATAGAGAGTGCAAATAATGAGGTGAGTGTGAAACCTATGGTCATTGCTATGGCCCAGCTGTTTTCCTCATTGAATTGTTCTTCCTTTCTTTGTGTGGTTGGAAAAAAAATGTTTGTGCGGTTTAAACAGTGATCTCTCTGTATAATATTTTACACTCTCATTATCTATCACATTGTTTAAGGCTGAAAGAGAAAGTGGCTCACAAGGGAAAAAAGAAAAACAAGGAAAAAAGCAATGCGTTAGGTCAACATCACGTACCAGTTTACAATTGGGACAACATTATTTTAGGGGTGGCACTGTCCTACTTACGGTTGGTAAATAGTGCATATTTGAATTAGAACTGTTGTTCTACCTGTCCTTTGTGTGTGTGTGTGTGTGTGTGTGTGTGTGTGTGTGTGTGTGTGTGTATGCACGTAGTTGTACTCTGACTGACTTGAAGTTTCTCTGTGACATCAGGATCATTCAAATAATCGAAGACACATGTCAGAGGGCACACCTGCCACTTTGTTGAGTGTTTCAAGTCGGATCTCCAGATTTCATGCTATCTGATGCTGACAGAGTCCACCCTCAAATTGACCAACAATACACACTCTTTGACAATCAGACAACTCTCTTGCTCCTGGTATTTGTGGCATAGCTAGCATAACAGAGTAACATGGACTAAGCTATATATGTGTATATATATATGTGTGTGTGTGTGTGTGTGTTGTCTGAGCAACAATGCCCTGTTGTGCTACTTTTTTCTTTTTTTGTCAGTGTTCCCCTTTAAGGCACTTTCTTTTTTAGCTTTAAACAATGTGACAGATACTGACAGTGGGAAATATTTTATAGAGAGGTCACTGTTTAAACAAACAGGGGATTATATATGCACAGTGTTATTGCTATTATTAGTTATTTTTGTACAAAGATTTCATAATATATTATTTATCAACTGGCTTTGAAGCGATTGATACTGCGATATTTTTAGCTTATGCTCTCATGCTGTGAAAATATGAAACTGAGACACTCCGTACCCTCAGGACAGCCTGCCTTTAATTCCACTGACATAGGACAGACAGAAGGACATTGTTTGAGCTCACGTGCGCAGAATTATAGTGTAAATCACTATGCCAGTCACAAAGGCATGTAAGTGCGAATAATTAATTCATTAGTAATTCATTACTAATTACATAATTCATTAATAACTCAGCAGCATTAAAAAAAGCCCTTTGTCAAAAGTGTTTCTCATTCCATTTTGAAGGTTTTGTGCAAACTGGCATATATTAAGCACATCAGATTTGTATGATTTATGTAGATATTTTCAGTAGTTTGTCTTATTTTATCCAATACACCTCCACAGTGTACCTTATAGGTATTAAATTACTCACTGTAGCCCAACTGGGATAATACTGCTAAGTGCAGCTTTTGGACGTCCCACAATTCCTCTACAAGGAGCCTTTACAACTAACCAACTGTTATTTGGAGAGTAGACCAGTGGGCTGTACTGTACATGTTGTTTATTTTTATTAATCACATTATTAGACTCACCTGTCTTGATATTTTATAGGTGTACCAGTCGTTGGTGTACAACTGAGGAGTATAGCTCATTTTTTGCCTATTTCGTAATCATTATGTACCATTTACCAGTTTGTAACCACAACACTGCTACTGGCTGGATATTTTTGGTTTGGTCGGTGAATTATTTTCAACCCATTAGTCCCTTGTTTAAAACGCTCAGTGTCATTGCTGTGCTGAATGATCCATCATGCAAAGAGTATTTGGTCAGAGGCGATCCTGTAGTGGTCATCAGGTAGGCATGATGTATACATGAACACTGCACCAATGAATAAGATGCACTTCAAAAAAATGAATAAATAAAATAAAAATAGAGAAGGAACCAGAGATTAGTAGAGTCCAGACATGAACTGAGAGGGTAATATTGAGTGCTGCATTAGTGCTATGTTTTAATTATACACTCAGACGTATGGGCAGAAATACCATATTCATGCAGATATTTTGAATCAGTGTTTTAATATTTAATATACAACTAATATTTACTTTGACTTTCTAGAATTGGACTAGCTAACTAAATTGCGCATTGTAAATTGTACCTTTGAAATTCATCCCTTAATACAAGTGTGTTTAGTCTTATCCGGAAAGGGCCAGTGTGAGTTAAGGTTTTCATTCCAACTAAGCAGTAGCCACACCTGAGATTTTGTTGAAAATGAAGAACAGGATAATTTGGGATGATGGAGTGAAACTCTGCACCCACACCGACCCTTTGCAGTTATGATTGGACACCGCTGCTTTAATATGTTATATAAAATGATATCCACAGTTGAAATGCTACTGTTTTGGAGTAGTTCAAATGAATGTAAATGACTATTTACAGTAAAAAAAAAAATTGTACCCTGCTTCCAGGGTTACTGGACTGGCTTAATGCTACATAATTTTTCCCACCTGTTTTATCCTAAAATTTGGTCTTAGCCAATTCCAACCTACCTTCTAGCTTGCTACCACATCAGCTGCCAATGGGGGAAATTATGGCTTATATGTGCTTCCTCAAAAACATATGAAGGCAACCAACTGCATCCTTTCAAACTGCTGCTCAGGCCTCATAACACAATCTAAGAGATATCTATCTTCTTCCACCTTCACAAGCTTCCTGGCTACTCACTCCTTGTGATTGATAGTAGAGGGAATAATGCTCTCTCTGGCACCCTGAGAGCTTGGCCAGGTTTGCTGTCTAAGACTTCTGGCGGCGGGTGGTTGAGGCATCATCAGTATTTGAGCCCGAGTTCCAGATGATTTTATGCAGACTTTAAAGAGACACATCAGTATGGAGGATTGACCAGTTAGTATGTCTTTTGTGTGTGTGTGTGCGCCTGTGCACTCTGTTGCCAGGTCTCTTTTCCTAACACCAGCAAGGCGTGTATGCAGGCAGTGCTGGAGTACCTCTACACCAATCAGCTGTCGCCTATGGCTGATTTGGACCCTTTGGAATTAATAGCTCTGGCAAACAGACTGTGCCTTCCCCGCCTCATCGCCCTGACAGGTGCACCCTTCATCTCTCACACACAGCACAAGGCAAATGGGAGCTGTGGACTCCAGCAACATAACAACCGCCTCTCATATTCACACACACACAAACACACAAACACATTCAGCACAGAAAACCTCATATCTGTAGGGCTCTCAGAGGACACAGTGTCATACACACAAAACTTTCAAGCACACACACACACACACACACACACACACACACGTACAGAGTATGAGAGAGAAAGATACAAGATGACAAAAACCTCCAAGGATGGAAACGCAGCACATTCAGCGTCATAACCATTAATAAACAATAGCAGTTACACACACACACACACACACACACACACACACACACACACACACACATACACTCACACATCATGTTATATGAGCACATCACCCACAGACAGCCTAATAAAAGCAGCGCAAGCACCACAGTAACACCTTTATTAAATAAAACATGTATAATGTGTTAAATATTTAAGATTCTGTAAAAAAAAAGTTCCTGTTTCGAACGAAAGACCCGCAGAATGGTCACGCAAGTTCTGCAGGTTTGAGCTGAGGACTGAACTCTCATGGGTTAATATTCTGTCTCAGTGTGTTAGTGTGAACATCAGGACATCAGGACATCCGGACAGGTACTAAAAGAGTGCTTGTGGAGACCTTTGAAATGCTTCAGCAGCCTTTGGCAATGAAGCCCAGAGCTGGATGTGGATGTGTTGCTGTAAAGTGGCATTCGTGTCTTAACCGGGTCAGAATATCATCCTGAAGTGACATCCTGCCTCTCTCTCTCAGAGCCACCTCCTTCCCTCCGACATGGGTTTTACAAAAATAAATAAACAGATAAAAATACCAACAAAGTGTCTACCTTTTGAGCAGGAGCTGTAGAATATATGCTTTTTAAGCTAATAAGCTACATGGGCAGCATGAGCGGAGCTCCGTGAGCACATCCGCCCAACAGCAAGAAGGTCCTGGGTTCGAGTCACAAGCTGAAGACAATTTAAAACAGCAAAAAAGTCTAATGTGTCTTCTGACTTTTGGAGAAAAACAGAGCACCCAGAGGAACCCTACGCAAGCACAAGGAAAACAACAAACCATAAACTCTACTATACTATAGACATATACTGCCCGGGACTGGAACCCAGGACCTCCACGCTGTGGGGAGGACGTGCTCATCACCCTGCCCGGGACTGGAACCCAGGACCTTCATGCTGTGGGGAGGACGTTCTCATCACCGTGTCGCCCTGCTGTAGTGTTTTGTGAGATTAAAATCTCTTGACACACCGCGCTGTCCGTGGTGCTGAAATAGCGACCTGTGTTTCTACAGAGGAACTTAAATTCTCAGGGGTGCAGAAAATGCACCCCGGGGGCCAAAATCAGTCCAAGGTAAAGTTGTTAGTAATTATTCTGACATCTTCAGGTAAAAGGAATGAATTAATTTGTTTGTTTATTTATTTTCCTTGCTTCTAAATGCAGAAAAGTTTTAAAATGTTGAGATGTTTATTAATCGAGCAGTTTCTAGAGCTGTATTTTATCGTATCATCTTTTGTCCTGAGCGCGTTGATCATCACCGCTTGTTTTTCTCGGTTGTTTTTGGTGTTGGCTTTCGGTGGACACGCTGCCCTCATCACTGTCAGGTTCTTTAACAGACATGTGCTTACATTTTATTCTGCCTCACTTGGCGAGTCGCTTTGAATAAAAGTGTCTGTCGAGTGAATAAATGTGAAAGTAAACAGCAATAAAAAAAACTTCACTTAACCTCAGCCGTGAGTGACGGAACAAAAGCGCAAACTTCTTCCACTCGGTGATTTTACGGCAACGCTCAGGACTCGGCTCGGCTTCCAAGCTGCGATTCATATTTTATGATTTAAAACACACCACTTGCGGGATTGTGTGTGTGGATTTATGTCGAGGTGGATTTGCTGCTCGGCTTCTCTCAATTTTCCCGTCTTTGGAATAAACAAGAGCCTGGGCTAAAAAGCCAGACATGCTCAGTGTGGCGGAAACATGTTTCATGACTCCTCAGGGGAAAAAACAAACCCCAAGAAATTACATATTGGCCCCTGAAGATGAAAAAAGAAATTGCAGGATTATTTAGTAACCCTTTGTTTGTTACTATTATTATTATTCAGCAGTAGAAAGTGGTCTGCTTTACATCCCAACACACACGAGCTGTCAGGGGCAGGTGTGAGGTCAAACCCCTGCGAGATACGGCTCTAATCTGAGCTGCTCACCTGTATGAGAAGATCTCAGCAGTACTCTGAATGCGCTCCGAGAGATTAGATAAAAATATCATGACTCTCAGCGTGAACGGAAAGCCGGTGCTCTGATAACGGATTCAGATTCGACATTCTCGGCTGAACAGCGAAATTGGCAGATATGACAGGGCTGAAAGAGAAGGTGAAGGAAAAGATAAACTTCGAGTCTCTCAGTTAAAATGAGCCACAAAATGTTTTTCTTCTTTTGTCAGAGAAAGAAATCGAGATGGCTGTGTTAGTGGATAGAGTTTTTTCATGCAAAGGCACGTGGAGGTAACTGCGTAGAATACTGTAATCAGACTTTTATTTTTCGTTTTCGTCGTCTTAGACTACAGCAGCTATAGCAGCAGTCGTTTCCTGATCATTCCTCCATTTACTGAACCACCTAATCCTACCAGGGTCATGGGGAGGCTGGAGCCTATCTCTGCCTACTCTAGGTGAAGACCAACACAGAGGGGATGATGATGAAGGTGATGATGGGGGGAGGAATAAATAGGGGTGATAGAAAGGAGTGATAAGAAGAGGAGATGATGATGGAGAGGAGTGATGATGGAGAGGAGTGATGGAAAGGAGTAATGGAGAGGAGTGATAAGAAGAGGAGATGATGATGGAGAGAAGTGATGATGGAGAGG
>JBCNYG010000019.1:20110243-20120312 GCA_039654305.1 Porochilus rendahli
CCGATCTAACTGAAAACGAGATTCCCTTTTAAAGAATTAGCATCGATTCCATCAGGCCATTGGATCAGTCTGCACATGGGTATAGATTTCTCTTAGTCTTGGTGGCTTATGTAACCCAATACTAGGAGCAGTGCTTTTGCACAACATTTCATGCTGCATGCATTGTTCGGATGCACTCTTCTGTGTTATTTCCCATGTGGGAAGCCCAACTGCATAATAAGGGTGCTTGGATAAAGAAATTTGCGCCGTGCTCATTTTGCTACCCATGTCAAGTTCTACATTACTTGCAAAGTGGCGAGGGCCTTTTGAGGTCATATGGAAAGTTCGTCATTTTCTGAACGCCTTAATCCTAATTAGGGTCAATTGGGAGGCTGGCACCCAATCTCAGCCAACTCTGGGTAAAGGCAGGGTGCACCCTGCTCAGGTCACCAGGCCATTGCAGGGCAAAAACATTCTGACGGCAACCCAAAGGCCTACACTTTACGAACAACAGCAAAGGTTCTTTTACATGCCAATGACAATGGTGGTTCCAGAGGACCGGAGGTTACAAAATCGTGACTAAATTCAAATGATTCCTTGTGTAGACCACCTCTCACCGTCACAGGGCACAAGTTTCCCAGCAGCAGGAGGAATTTCAGGATGTGTTTGTGCCTTTGTCATGTCCCACTGCCAGGTGTGATTGCATACAGCCGGATAACGTGGTTTGGGATGAACTTAGGGCTATTTACGATATTGGAGTAATGAAGGTGTCACACAGTGACTTTAGCAGCCCGGTGTACTCAAGTGCCCGGTGTTATGCAGACTACATACAGAAAAATCAATACAGTATGTCTATCTAAACCCATGCATTGATGAACTGCTTGATCGGCTGGGTGCGGCTTGTTTTTATTCTACACTGGATTTGATATATGGATATTGGGGTATTTCCTTGACTGCCATGTCCAGAGAAATAAACAGCCTTTCTGCCCCAATTTATTACACTTTTGTTTGGGTTGTTTGCACCATTTCAACACCTCATGGACAGAATCATTTCTCTGCATATATACAGTATGCCACTTCGATCATTTATATTAATGATTGGCAGCGACATCAGCGATAGGCTGTCTTGAGAACGTTGGGAGGCTGGGCTCACGGCAAACCCAGAAAAACGTGCAGATTTTGTCATGCAGATAAACACATCAAACAGGATGCACAGCACAGCACCATATGAAAAGGAGTATTTTGTCACCAACTAGGCAGTCCTCTCTCTCTGATACTACCCGCCAAGATGCCTTTTCACCCTGTGTTCTGATCACACCCTGATCCAATGGCTCCACTGCATAAAAGATGTCAACACTTGGACCACATGTTGTAGAGTCCTACAGCTCTATAAATTCAAGGTAGTCTACAGGCAGGGTTTCACTAGTGTGTGATTACCAGCATTTATTTATGTGTATGCTCTTTGTGCTTACAGGCAGAGGCCGATAAACAGATAGAAAGCTGGCGGCAGTTGTGTGTGTGCTGGTGTGTGGTGTGGTGTGGTGTGGTGTATGTTGAGCCTCTGAGTGAGGCCGCAGAAGAATAAAGCAGCTGAAAAGCTGAGAATCAAGTAAACTGTCTGCCTGTCTCTGGGTCTTCAATATCCCATCAGTTTCCCCTGATATTGTTCACAACAATACTTCTGCAATCATGCAATTACCAAATCAATGTTATCTTAAGTGCTCTATGCATATTTAGATTTGTAATGAGCAAGCTAGAAGTGGCAATGGCCAGGAAATGACATGAGAGAGAAATGGTGAGTGGAGCCAGACTCAAAGGGAAACTGATCTCTTTTGGTTGACACCAGATAGTGGGAGTATAAGTCATTACTTCTCCACAGCTGTACAATATAAAGTCAAACAGTGTTGACTCTGTTGTCTTGATATGTTTTTAGCTTCAAATATCCATTGGCCACGTGAAGTTGGATCTGAACTCTCTTTGGTTGAGAACAGTCTTTAGGGTGTAAATGTGGTACCATTCACAGTCATCCTAAGGCTATCTATGTGGTACTGAGCATCTAAAGCTGTCTAAATATTAATCTGATTTATTCTGCTGACAACGCTTTAAAGTTAAAAGTTTTTTTTAAAGATAAAAGTCAGTTTTAGTATTAATGATGCAGTCGATGCCCATCAGTGCATCCTGTGTTTTTCTGGACATGACTCTGGACATGCATATTGGAACTTAATAAAATTGAGGACAAGCGCTACATTTTACAGTTTGCATTATGAAAGCAAGACTTCCTTCTCACTGATTGCCTGGGAAATAAAAGCGGCTGATTTGGGATTCAGATGTCTGATCCAAAAGTTCAATGGAAATATGCTTGCGGTTTGGTGACTTTTATCTAATTCGGCTTCCTTTCCAGCTCATCTGAGACAATTCCATCTGTGAGCCATTAGAAGGAAACATACAGCAAGCTCATTTGCTGTTTATGGACAGAGCCACTCTGTGGCTTTGTCGAGCAAGTAATGACATGAAAAGTGCAAACAAAAACTCCAGCAAATTGCTGTGCTGATTATTAGCAAGAAGTCTATCATGCAGGAAAAAAATACATATACATGAAAATAAGATGCAAAACCCATGCACCATATACACATCTCGAGGTACTATTTATTTATTTATTTTTTTTGTTTCAACATTTAGGTGTTGCATTTAAGTCACTCAATATTTTGTCACATCTCTATTTCCCCTCTAAGAAATACAATAAGTAATTACTTTGAAACTTTCTAAGCAGACTACAGATGGTTAAAAGCATTCGTTAGTCATTACTGCATGAATTTACAGAGAGCTCAGTGTTTCTATTTGTATCTGTTTGAGATGTGTGTATTGTACATGAATTTATCATTGCATTTAAATAAGTCTTCCAATTTTAGGACGCATGATGCATTGGCCCACTTTCATGGTTTTTGTTGCAACAGTCATGTTTTTACCTGAAATTAATCCTTAGGACAAACATCTATTCACACCAGGAGGCAATTAAGAGTAGCCAATTAGCCGCATGTGCATGTCTGTGGACTGTAACCCGAGCAAGCACAGGAAAAACATGCATATACATGCTATATACTAGTACCAAGTAAGTGTGGTTCTGAAAATGAATGAATGAATTTAATATTGGTTTATGGTTTTCATTTACCCAGTAAGAAACATGTTTAGTATAGTATGTAAACATGTAAACATATGGAACACAGGAACAGCATGATCGGATTTCTTTGGTGGATATCGCAGATTAGCCCTCTTGACAAGATCGTACATGAGGTGAATAACTGGTTTATAGTCATAAACATAACTGAATGAAAAAATGAAGGCTTTCTTTGCTAGATGAATACTTCTTTATTTCTCCAGTGTGATGTCTGTAATCAGACATTATATAGACTTTCATTTTAGTTAATAAAACAAGCGGCTCTGCATCAAAATTTAGGACTTCACTAATTGTGTTCTTAGAGAAAAAACTGGATTTTCTTATCTTTCATTCTTTTTTTTGTTCTTAATTTTGAATCTTGCCAGATAGAAACAGGATAACTAGCAAAATGCCTGCTCTCTATTTTCTCCTGATGGGTGTAGACCTAGCATGAGCTCTTAAACAGTTTACTAACAGAAGGCATATTTGATAAGTGATTGGTGTTTGCTGATATGCTCAAGCTGTAGAAAAGCTCTGATGTATGTGCCAGCTCTGAAATTCAGCACAATCCCATGAGCAGCAGTTTACATGATGTCACCATACAAATGAAAATACGGAAATACAACACACATGGATTAATTCATCTGCTGCTGCTTTTTATCTTCTTAAAAAGAATCAAATACAAATTATAAAATAATTTCTAACTAATCAAAATGTAGTACATATTTGTACACATACACAGAAATACTGCCCACCTTTGTACACTGAGATCTGTGTATACACTGGTTTTGCTGGTTTATTATGTATAATATTTCACTAATTATTTACTAATCAAACTGCAACTCTGGGTCAGTAATAATAATATTAATAGATATATTTATATTTATAATAATAATAACTGTTATTATTATGATTATTATTATTATTATGATTATTATTATTATTATTATTATAATAAAAGATTACTGTACAGAAACAGAAGAATAAGGGACATGGTAGTGCTAGTCATTATTGGGGCCCGACAAGGTGATCTAAGACCCCTATACTTTGTGTTTGGTTTCTGCATCTCCCTGTCTACTTACTAAAGAAATCACTATTGACACCAAATATTAATTTCAAAATTATTTTTATTGTGTTTGCTTATGAAGTGACCCAAAGCAACCGCCTATTTTATACATACACACATACATACATACATACACACACTCACATATATATGTATATGCATATGTGTGTGTATTTTATTTATATATATATATATATATAAACATTTTAAAGAGAAATAAGATCACAGAATGCCATAATTGACCAATCAAAACTGAGTACTCAATGAAGGCATATAACAAGAAGAATTAATCAACTAAGTAGTCAGATTATACTTCTGAATGAATTTCATATATAACATGATGTAAACTGCACTTTTAAAACTCTCCTGGACAAGTCGTAGGGTACATCATATTCCAATGATAAAGTGCATATTACAAGATTGATTGCAAGCCTTTCTCAGGATTTGAAGTCCCAGCAGATGACCCAGAGTCGATACACATTCAGTGCCACCACCAGAAAGTTCTTGATGGTGAAGAAGACCAGCATTTGGTGAACAATTCCAAAGTGTGTCATGACGACCAGACGGACCAACAAAAACGGGCCATCTTGAATCAAGAGCGCTTCGATTACTGACAAGATATCTGTTCGGTGTTGAGAAAAGATAGTTCCGGCCTCAGTCTCATATCCTTCCGTATTAGCGGATACCACTGGGGACAAGAAATGGGCAAATCAACAATAACCCACAATTTATAACTTGGCTTGAATTACATTACAATAAATAATGCTACACTATAAACACTATACTATGAATAGTACACATAATAAAATATGAGTAGTACTATATGAACAACAATATCACTCCTATTAATGACTTTTTGGTAATTACTGTTAGGAATAATGAATCAATGGTTTGTTATAATATAGTTCATTGTGTGGCACAGTGGCATAGTGATAAGCATGATAAGCAACAGGAAGGTCCTGGTTTGGAGTCCTGGGCTTGGCAAGGGTGGAGGGTGGAGGATTTCTGTGTGACGTTTGCATATTTTCCTCATGCTTGCATGTTTCCATCTGTGTGGATTGAGCACATACAAGACCAAATGCACAAAGAATGATGTGTGGGTGTGAGCTATGTGTTAATCTGGAGTCTGGGCATAATTTCCCTTATTATCCAGAATATACAAAATATAAAGGAAAATGAACATCTACTTGGAAGAATATAATATTCTATGAGTCATGCAAGGTATAAATTTCATTCACTATTTAATTTCAAAACATTAGGTCACTTTTGTGGTTTCTGTTGTTCTGTTTTTTTTTTCCTTAGACAATTGCAAGCCTCCTGAATAATCTGTTCTCTATGATGGTATTATGCCTAACATTATTCTCTGAGTAACTTTTTTTTTTTGTTGATCTACTGCTCAAACTGTTTGAACATGTACATGTACAAGCAATGACTGTCACAGGAGAGCCAGGATGTACAATCCCTTTTTAATTACCATTACCATTACCATTACCATTATTTGCAAAGTGTTAGAGTTGATGTGTGAATACGTTCGATTTAATAATAAATAAGTCCAGCGATGTGTAATACAGCATATAATTGTGTAATGATAGCTAAATTGAATATGAATAGATGATTTTAATGATAGGAATTAAGAGAAATTGATAGTACACTTGCAAGTCCAGCATAGGTAATGCATACTATTGTTCACTAAGAGGATAGCAGGTCTAATAATTAGAAACTATTTGCCGAAGGTGAGGTGAATATCGGTGAGCCTGAAGTGAATAATTTTTTTTGTATATACCACGCGGGAACATGAGATTAGCAAACTCAGATGAGATTGAAATGGTTTATCTTTAACTTCTTAAAGCATGACAGTGATCAATACTCCTTTAAAATTTTAATTATCTACGTTTGAGAAAAATAAAAGGTTACCTTTAAAAAAAAGCCTTATTGCGTATCTTTCTGAGTATTTCTTGGGATGGCATCAACTATAATCTATTATCCCTAGAGAGCCAAGTAATCAGTCCACACTCTTTCTGTGTTGCATATACTAACAGAATATAATCAGAGTAAAGGTCACCGAATATCATGGTACTGTATTCATGTATTTGCCAAACTGACTAAACCCAATTAGGGTCATGGGGAGGCCGGAGCCTATCTCGGCCGACTATGGACGAAGGAGTGGTACACCCTGAACAGCTCGCCAGTCCATCACAGGGCCAACACACACACACACACAACCATTTACACTCACACTCACACCTAGGGGCAATTTGGAACAGCCAATAAGCCTAATGTGCATATCTTTGGACTGTGGGAGGAAACCAGAGTAACCAGAGAAACCCACACAAGCACAGAGAACATGCAAACTCCACACAGAAAGGCCCGTGTCAAGCCCAGGACTAGAACCAAGAACCTTCCTGCAGTGAGGCATATGTGCTAACCACGTATAATCATGATTAAATCATTACATTGCACAAGCCTAATCAAAAGATTAAAAACACTACTTTGCATGAGCTTGTAGTACTTTAACAGGTCAGTAAGACAACATCTGAGTAGCTGATGTTGTTCATTCATCCTGTTTAGTCCCTCGTAGGTATATTATCGTAAAAACTCTAAACAACAAATACATAAATACATATTGTATTCACAGTATCACATATAACCAGTATATTATGTTATAGTGTGATACAAAACACTTGATTCTTTCCATACCTGTAAGATTATGAGGAAACTGTAGCATACTCCATGTCCAGATGGCTAGAATAACGTACACCAACACTGGGCTATTATCCCTGTTAATATGAAGCACACAGCCACATGAATTTTACTAGAACCACAGTTAAAAAATACCACAAAGAAAAATCGTAACATCATCTTTAAAGACCGTTAAAGACACGGGGTTTGCTGCCAGGATCCGAGACAGGAACAGACATGTTCTGGCACACTACATCACATACTGATCTAAGGTAATGTACATGGCTTGTAAACCTTTTTTTAAGCTATCAGGATGCACTTAAAATCTTAAGTTTTAATTTTGTTGTTGTTGTTTGTAAATAGATATACTTCTTGTCTTTTTATTTTATTATTAAAGCCTCATGGAGCCCTGCTTGAACTCTAATAAGAATGCACTCCTTGACAGGCTGATGAATCAGTTTGGCTTAAGAATGAGTGAAAATACTGTACTGGGAGCATATTAGTGTTTGAAGTCATTTCAAGCACAATGTTGAAGCTGTTGTAAATGTCATCTGACCAACAATAATCATACATTACACCGGATGTAAGCCAAGACAGCTAAAAAGATGCCAAATATCACACTAGTGAACTATGTATCCATCTGTTGTGTGTATGTGTGTGGAGAAGAGATCGCAATAGGATTCAATAAAAACAAAATCTTTTTTAAGGTAAACAAGTTGAACAGACTTTCTGAAGAGAATTCATAAACCACAGGAAATCGTGCTGCGTTTTTACAGAGAAATCGTATGGACGTGGTGTTTTGTGCTCTCGTTTTCACTGTAATTCTTCTTTTTAACTGTTCTTTATGGAAATCAGGGTGAGTTGACTACACTGGCAGAAATGTACCAACTGCCTTTCTTAATGCATAAGTACTATATATGACAACAGTCACAGACGATATGTGGAGCTTACTTGATGTCGGACATGGTCTCGCTAGTGAACTCGAGGATGTCAGCAGCAGTTCCAACAAAAATGAGGAGCAATTGCGAGAGCTCGTCTCGGGAGAGCCCTCCATCGCTGGGCATTAGCCACTTCCCAACAATCAACAGTATTAGTGTACACTGGTGCAGTGCCAAAATCCAGTCATTTTGGCACACTGAGGAAAGGATGCTTTCGAACTGGAGAAACAGGAGCACCAGCATGGAATTCAGGGCGTGCAAATTGTAAATTAGGCAAACCGACCATAATCAAAACATCCTGACAAACTGTGCTCATCAAAACATGTTTGGGGGGTTCAGAAAACATATTAATTACTACAATAATAACTTCATGGCTTTAAGTCTTCTATAAGGTGCAGTCAATATTAACTGCATAACGTGTAGTCAATATTGACCTCACCTTCCATGCAAAACTAAAAGCCCTCAAGGGAGAATAAGGTAGCTTGTTTCTGAGCTAGAGAGCTGTTTTGTTTCCAGGGTGGAGTGAATATTTTATTTAAAAGCAAATAATCTGTAACTGCAGTTTTCTTCTTCTCTGCAGGAAAAAAACCTAAGTAAATAATTATTTCTTCCTAAAGACTCCAAGAAATGCAGACAGGCATACAATAGCGGATAGTGTTTAAACCAGATGATGGAAAGAGTCTATAATGTGCAGTCAGACTCGGTGAATGAAGGAGACTGTGTACCTGAGAACTGGTCATATTCGTAGCGTTAGCGTTCCACTGATTTAAAAATTGTTTAATGCTCTCCGGTGTGTTGAGTCGATTACACTGAAACAAGGAATTGATCGAATATTAGAGTTAAAAATAAATAAATAAACAAACAAATAAACAATAATACAGGCTACACATTCTTTGCTGCATACAAGTTTGACTTGATGTTTTACAAGTGCAATGTTTATGAAAAGTATATAATCTGTGAAAAAAGATACCTTATCTTCAGTGAATTTGTTCTGCTGATGATCAATCTCAAGGATCCAAATGCTTGGAATAATGCTGACCAGGAAAAGGAAAATTGCTGGAGAGAACCTAGAAAAGCCATGATCATGAACTTACATCATTTCCCTTATTGATCTGACCGTGAGAACCTGTGTGAATGTGATGCTTTATTCATTTAGAGTCTATAAAATGAAAAGAAAAGGGTTGCTTCCTTTTTTGTGTTGTTGCTTTAGACACATGAACAAAGATTGTAAAGCAAATAATAAGCTATGAGAATTAAATCCAACTGCAAAGCCTATGATGCTATAATAATCAATCCACTGTGAGTTGGTTGCTTGATTTTTTTATTTATGCACTAGATATCTACACAGATTTAGAGAGTCTGTTTATATATATATCACTCAAATAATAACAACAATAATAATAATAATAATAATAATAATAATAATAATAATAAATGTTAGTTAGAAAATGTTTTCTTACCATTTACAGTCCTTTCCTTTTCCCTTTAAAGTTAAAATCATTTCAACCACGAGAGGTAGAAACAGGATAGTTAGAAGCCAGTACAACTTATTGTCTTTCACCGACATGACTCTCCATACACCTATGAGTGAAATTAAAATAAATAGTGATCTAGTGACGACCGCGCAAACGCACTTGAAAAACATAGCTGCAACAAAACACAGCGGGACGGTCCCTAGTATCCTGATAGAGAAAGATACTTCTACACACTCCACCGCTGCACAGAGCCAACTTATCTACACGAATGAATCAGGAGTCGGTTCTTTTCTTACGACTCTTTTCAACGAGTCAGTCGAGTCGACTCACCTCTCACTCTCCTCATAAATGGTTATATTGTTCAACAAGCGTCTGTATTTAGCAAAGAAGAAGTTAAATATTTTTGGCGTATTCTTTTTTTTTTCAAGTGGATACACAGAAAACGAGCTATTTGCCAAATTCTGCTCAATTCTCAAATCACTGACACATTTTTTAAAACTAGTCTGTGCTTTCACTTTGTCTAGAATAGCAAGTGTGTTCTCTCACCCACTCCCTCATTTGCTGAACCGCTTAATCCTACAAGGGTCATAGGAAGGCTGGGGTCTATCTCAGCCAACTCTGGACGAAGGTAGGGTACACCCTAAACAGCTCACCAGACCATCAGAGGGCTTACACACACACACACACACACATACACACACACACACACACACACACACACACAAATAACCATTCACACTCACACCTAGGGACAATTTGGAACAGCCAGTTAGCATGA
>JBCNYG010000019.1:20126243-20139683 GCA_039654305.1 Porochilus rendahli
ACACCCGAGCTGGGAATCGAACCCAGGACCTTCTTGCTGTGAGGCGGACGTGCTAATCACTACGCCACCGTGCCGCCCGTCCTGAAAAACTGAATGTCGAAAATCTATAATGTTTTTGTACTGACTGAACAATGTAGAACCAATGATAAGACATTGCTGGGTACATAACAAAAAGATTCTCTTTTTAAAAACGGAGCGAAACAATGCACGAAGACAACCAGGAGTCCAAGAAGGAAAAGGAAGAGGAAGAGGAAGGAGACAGAAGAACAAATTTATCCCATGAAATGAGCACCGCTGTGAATGCATACACCCTTGCCCATTGTTTCATATTACTACTGTATAAAATACGTTTTTCTGTCTTTGGTTGTCCTTCAGGATAATGTCACTGAATTGTTTACAGTGGGGTTTGAGATCTTGTGTTTCTATTAAGCATTAATTTCCACTTTAACAGAAAGGTTTTCTTTACAAATGGTACAAACAGCAACATCTCAAGTAAAGAGTACATACAAGAGAAACATACATGAAGTTCAGAATTTCAGGAAAATTTGGCCTTTCATATGAAGGGGATTGTTCATTCATTCATTTGTCCAACCTCTTAATCCTATAAGGCTTGAACTCATCCGACTGTAGATGAAGGTACACCCTGAATGATTCTCCAATTCATCACAGGGCCAACACACAACCACACACACACACACACACACACACGCACTCAAACCTAGGGGCAATCTGGAATAATTATTTAGCCTAACGCATATCTTTGGACTGTGGGAGGAAACCAGAGTACTCGGAGGAAACCCGCACAGGCATGGGGAGAACATTCACAAAATGTTCAAACTCCACACAAAAACACCTCAAGCCCACGAATATCACAGCTAGAGAATTTAATTTGAATAGGGACCTAAATACTGTCCAGTGTCTGGTCTTTAAATTATTTCATATTTTATCAAAATAATAACAACAA
Source organism: Porochilus rendahli (assembly GCA_039654305.1). Classification (NCBI taxonomy): domain Eukaryota; kingdom Metazoa; phylum Chordata; class Actinopteri; order Siluriformes; family Plotosidae; genus Porochilus; species Porochilus rendahli. Next base: position 20,127,208 of record JBCNYG010000019.1, read on the forward strand.
CAATAAAAATAATATGGATATTTTTTAATAGATTAAAAACAAACTAGATTTAGATTTAAAAAAAAAACCCACAACAACTCTGTACTGTATTTAGGTGTTAATTACAATTGTCCCAGTGGCTGAAACACACTTCACCCCATTTCCCCTGATCTGGGGAACCTCATTCAACTCCACAAACCACAAATTTCCCAAAAATGAACATAACAAATAACATTAAATAAATTTTAACAAATTCTGACTCACTCACAAGTATACAAACCCCAGTACAAACGCTTACTCAAGTTTCACAATGTTTAATCCTATCGTGGGGAGGCTTGTGAATATGGAAGAGAATATGGAGTGAACAAGAAAAAATTCTGTTTATCTTTGGCCTGAGTGGCCTCAGGATGTTTGCCCTCCCAAGGCACTGTGGAGAAATGTGCCATGATATTGTGCTGTATTTTTCATAGGTGAAAAATGTTGCTCATGGCAATTATTCACAGAAATGCTTCCTGTTCATTAGAAAAGAGTTGTTTTCCTCCATTATAAAGTCAGTGATCTCATCTGCAAAAAAACAACAACAAAACAAACAAAAAAATTTAATAAACAGAATGATGTCAACTGTTACTGGATATTTCTAAAAAAAAAGTGATTGTATGCATTTAGTCATACAGGGCTATATGATCGTGTTATATACTGTATTCACTGCAAAAAGGCAAGGTATGGGACATTACTGAACTACATAAATGTTTTACAATTTTCTACATTAGTTAATTTGGTACAGTACTCTATGTACTCTGGTATCCTCCCACAGTCCAAAGCACATTAGAACAACAGACTACTTTAAACTGCCCGTAGGTGTAAATGGTTGTTTGTGGCTGTGTTGGCTCTGCATTGGATTGACAGCCTGTTGAAGGTGTATCCTGCCTCTTGCCCGAAATCAGCTGGGATTGGCTCCTACTTCCCTGATGGAAAGATGGTATAGATAATGGATGTATCCATCTCCTGGTGTGGTTTCTGTGATGTCCAGTACTACATGCATGTATGCATATGTGTATGTCTATCTATCTATGTGTTTTTTATTATCAACATCATCATCATCATCATCATCATCGTTATCATAATCATCATCATTAACATTATTGTTATTATATATTTGAGGTTAGATTTTTATGTAGCAGATAGGGGTTGAGTGGTCCTGGCACAATCAGGCCCGAAAGGCTCATCATTAGCTCAGTTACCCTCGCCCTCCCTACACGCATCCCAGGCAGGGAATGGGACTTGCTCCCAGGAAGCAATGCTTTCTCCAAGAACTCTTCGGTGGATGTACAGACTCCCCAACGACGCAGACATCTGCATCACCAACAAATACCTGAAGATCTGTATCCTATGAATGTATACCCCCTCCCCCATCAGTATTATGTCTCGTGTTTAAATTTGAAGTTATGTTGCCTGCTGTTTTGGTTTGTGTTTTTTTCTGGTAGATGGTGGGTTAAAATATTTGCCTGCAAAGCTCTCTGGGAAAACAAAAGTAAACAACTTCCGGTCAAAGGGCGGTGCAGGCTTCTACTCAGTCTTTAGGAGAGGTGGCGGGATAAGCCACGCCCATCCGTTACCCTGGCAACATTACTACTCAGAATGCCCGGACATGGGAGAGCGCGTGAGCGAGGCAAATCAACTGAAACCATAAACACTGCCTCTGACATGCAGGACGCGGCTTTAAATGTATGTATGTATGTATGTATGTATGTATGTATGTATGTACGTATACATGTGCCCTATAAACGTAGACTGTAAAGTAAAGTGTTCACTAATAGCTGCTTCTTTTTTCATTGCGCGACTTTTCTAGTTAGCGTCTGTGGTAACAGGCCCCAATTGTCTTCACTCTTTCTAAGTGCACTGTTTAGGGTATGACGTAGTAACGGTCTAATCCATTAAGTGACCTTTACAAGCGCAAGGGAACAGTTTGGGATACATGTTTACCCTGCAAGCTTAACATGTGTCTTAATCAAACACAATTAGTAAGCTGACGTTTTCTGTTTTTAAGGTTAGTAATTTATATGAAGTATCATTGCGATACTAATACAAGTCTTTTTTATTATAACAACGGTTAAATGGTCACGTGATTTGTGTTGAAGGCGAATGAAGCAGATGAGATGTTTCCTCAATGGCACTGTCTATCATATGAAAACATTAATCAGCTGATGGAGCTTTCTGTGGACCAGGTACAGCTGTAAGTAAGCAAATCTATTAATCTGCATCAATTCAGTTCTCACTACTCAGGGTTTCACTGCACACCAAGGACTGTAAAGATCAATATGAACAGGCCCTGCCATTCACACATAAACACATTAATATCAGGTTTCGTTCTTAACCTCTACATCTGATTTAGGTGTTAATAAATACACTCTCTGGATGGAAATCTGTGGACAGCTGACTGTTACACCCATATCAGGACCTTCCTCGAACGATTGCCACAAAGTTGGAAACGCAATTGTCAACAATGATTTTGTGTCCTGGAGCATTTCGATTTCACTTCACTGGAATGAAAAGGGGTAGCACAATGGCGGAGTGGTTCGGGTTTGAGTCCTGGGCATGGCGAGGGTGTTTCTGTGTGGAGTTTGCATGTCCTCCCACAGTCCAAAGACGTGCATGGCTATTCCAAATTGACCCTAGACTTTCTATGAACACAGTGCTGTAACATAAACTGCAGTAGAGTACATGCAGAAAAAAAAGGAATACGGCTTCTTTATCTTGTTTACAAATTGTTAAGTTCAACATTTAAATGCATTCATTTATTATTTGGTGGCATAGTGGTCTCATGGCAAGATTGTCCTGTATTCAATTCCCAGGTCCAGGTGTATCTGTGTGGAGTTTGCATGATCTTCCTGTGCTTGTGTGGGTTTCCTCCATGTTCTCCGGTTTCTACCCACGGTTCTACGACATGCACATTAGGCTAACCAGCTGTTCCAAACTGATCCTAGGTGTGAGTGTGAATGGTTGTGTGTGCATTGCCTTCACCCAATGTTGGCTGAGATAGGCACCAACCTCCACACGACCCTAGTTGGATTTAGGGGTTTGTCAAATGAGTGAGTGATTGAGATGGGAACTCATCTGTAACACGAATTATAGATGGGAAAAGATGATAGCTCAGGTATCACGTTTTCTGTCCTTATATATACTGCATGTGATATTAGACAGCAGTGATCCTCGGCTCTTTCATATTGAGTTAAAAATTAAACTTGTGTTCATTGTTTCCTAACATCTGGGGGACTCAGTGTTCAGAGGCATCTGTCACTCAATAGTGTATTTGTGCTCTGATTAGTAGTCACTTTAGTCTAGTCACCTGAAAGTTTATCTCCCTACCTGCCCACTTTGCGTTTACATAACCACTTGTTGCTCATCACTTCTTGTGTGTATGTGGCTTAAAGACCCAAACCTGCTACTGTACTGAGTTCAGTGGCAACCTCCCTCTAGCTGATTACAGGGATATTAATATAATTAAAATAAACAGTGGTTATGCTTTTGAGTGTCTTTGTAGCACTTGATTTGGCCACCTGGCAGTCTCTTAGCAAGCATGGCTTCGGAGCAGAAAATATGCTTGGCAATGAGGTCAACTTGCATAAGATACAACTGGAGTACATGGCCAGACCATCTGAGCTGTATGATCAATGCCTTAATGCCTAACAAGTTTACATATCAGAGAACATCTTGGTTGGTTGCCCTTTTTTCCCTGCCCATATTCTTGCAAAGAAAGTAGAGACAGAATTGATCAAGCCGTTTTAGATGCCGGTGATATCACTTCCAGGTCTCACACTGATACAACAAATGGAAATATAATTGCATGATAAATGTAAATTTTTCTTTTTGTCAGGATCCCACGTCCCTTCCGTACACTAGTTCACAGAAGAGATGCTGGATCTTGAGATCCTGTGATTGACCGCTTTGTTAAGGTCTTTATCCGTAGGCAGACTGACATCTGCAGCATTAAATTGGCTCAATCAGTGTTAATGCATGTTGCAGACTTGATGGTAAAGTATAGCCTCAATAATACTTTTGTGGTTGAGTGAAATCATTATGATAATATTTTGGAAGTCGAGGATCTGAAGAAAAACATTTTTCATAATGCGTCTATCCATCCGTTTTCCGTACCGCTTATCCGGCAGGATCATGGGAAAAGCTGGAACCAGTTCCAGCTACATCACACACTGACTTCACCTTTTTTATGCCACCAGGTTTATGCAGGTTTGCTAGTTATGAGTATTAACTTTATCTTTGTCTTTAGCCTGTTAGTACATTAGCCTTAGGCTTCCATTTAGCCTTTTTTTCTCCAGAGCTTCCTGTGACTTGTGTTTGCTAATAAACTTTCTGATGCCTGCATCCTGTTCTCTCTCTGCGAGTCATTCAAATAACCAAAGTTGACCCACTGTTAGAAAAAAGTTTCAGCTCTATATGTTTGCAAGAAGTCACACAGTTTCATAAGCATCAGTAATGTAAGAAAGTAATGTAAAGAAAGTAGTGCCTTTCTGGTTAAAAAAGAAAAAAAAGTTGCAATTCATAAAAGCTAAAAGGTGTAGTTTTATTGTACCACCGCCAGCAAATTTTCTGACTACACAGGTTGAATTTATGCATGATCTATTTAACATGGCCTAGCTGATATGAAATGTGCACTGTATATTTTATGGGGCACCAATTTTCATGATTTATGGCACCTATACATTCCTTTTCTCCTTCCCCACTGGAATTCAATACAATGACATTCCGGACTTTCCATTGTTTTGATTTGTACAGTATACTGTCAAATCAAGTCAGGTCTCTGGCATGGCAAGTTTTTAAATGAAACCATATAGTCATTGTAACAATTCATGACCTCCGTATGTGACCTGCAGTATGGCTTATTCAACACAGAACATGACCAGTGATGTTATTTGAACAATCTCCATTGCAGGATAACTCGGACAACAGCCATTTACGCTCACATTCATAACTATGGGAAATTTAGTGTAATCAGTTCACCTAATGTGCAGATCTTTGCACTGTTAGGGTAAATGGAATACTTGCAGGACACCCACACAGCCATGCAGACATACAAACTCCGTCCATGTAGGTCCTTGGCCAAGATTCTGATGCCAGCCCTTTCTGCTGTAAATACTACAGACAGGTACATGCAGAAATAGTAACTACACAAGTGTACATTTCTAGTTGAGCCTAATTCTTAATCTTAATAGTTATGCAGTTATAAATGGACATTATTTTACTGTATTTGCATTAAGCCACATAGATTTACTTTGCCCTATTCCCCTTTTTACATTTGCAAAAATTTTAAACAGCAGTAGATTCCAATCTTTGGATGGAAGCTGAATTTCACAGGGTCTATTTATTATTTTTTGTTTTTATTTTGCTGTACTCTTTTAATCCCGCAGTTAACTTATTGCCTCTGCATTTAACTCATCCAAATGTGAGCACACACAAACTCGGAGCAGTGGACACATTGGGGGTCCCAGAGAGCAGTGGGGGTAGGTGCTGTGCTCAAGGGCACGTGTAGGTGGAGGAAGGGAAGGTGCAGCTCAGTCCTCCACCACCACCCTTTTCCCCTGTTGGTTCAGGAATCGAATAAGCGACCTTTCTGTCCCAAATCCGCTTCTCTAACCATTAGGCTATGGCAAACCTGACAAAACAGGATGCCTGCTTTTTCAGGCATCCTGAGAAAAAGTTGGCTAAGCATTATCTTAGTGGTTGAACTATGATCAATTGGTCACCCAGGTTGTTTTTGATTATTTAAAATTTTTTGATATACTGTATTAATCCTGTAAGGGAAATTATTGCCTCTGCATTTAATCCATCCAGAGTGAGCACACACACACATGTAAAAACACTGAGCACATGCTCGGAGCAGTGGGCTGCCACACATTGCCCAGTGAGCAGTTGGGGGTTAGATACCTTGCTCAAGGGAACTTTAGCCATGAAGTTTGAGGAAGCTCAATCCCTTGCCGCCATACATTTTTCCTGCTGGTTCAGGAATTGAACCAGAGACCTTGACGTCTCAAACCGGCATCGCTAAACAATAGACCATGAATGTCCACAATGTGTATACCTTTGCAGAATAAAATCACTGTGCTTTGATTTCACCTGTCTGTCAGTAATAGAGGTAATAGATAAAGATTGTCAGGGGATTAATATCATGCCCTATGACTCATAATTGTAATATGATGTCACGACTCTGACGGATCTCCCCTGGACGTTTTTAAATTTTCTATCATATAGTATGTTTTCTGCTGTGTTGATGAGGAACAGTATAGGTTCTTTGAGGTACGCCTAATAATTAGGAATTTGATTAATGTAGCTGAGGCTGACAAAATGTTAGGGCTAGAATTCGAACAATATGCCGTTACTTTTACATATGGGTTAATTTTTTAAAATACAGCGTTCTAGGGTTTATTTGGGCATAGTGTCTGATTGTATAGTGAAAATTGGAGATAATACAAATATTTACATATTTCTTCACAAATTCGATCATTTATTTTACAAATTTAGAATTAAAAGTATAAAGAAGTAAATAACTTTTTGGAGTATCCATAACAAAACTTGTCTTTGACTGTGTAATCCCTCAATATCTAGGCTAATTTTTGTTAATTGATGATTGGCATCTGTACTGGTAACATTTTTCTTCTCTGATTTATAAATTGCTGAATAATCCAGCAGTGACATTTATTGGTTTGGACCAACAATGGACTCTTCTCTCTGTTGCCGTCAGGGAAACATTTCCGTTCTTCGAAAGCAAACACTGAGCGAATGAGGAGCAGCTTCTTCCCGCAGGCCTTTTGGTCCCTCAACCAGAACACCTAGTACCTGTACTATCTAGACCTACCCTACACATGAACATTACATTCTACCTCAGCTGATTGTTGCATACACAAATTGCACTCCCTGTGTACCTTGCACTACTCTGCACACACAACAAACACACTCACTACACACCAACTTATTTATCGTCACTACATTTATATTTTATCATCTTCTTCTGCTTATCCGGGGCCGGGTCGCAGAGGCAGCAGTCTAAGCAGGGATGCCCACAACTTCCTTCACCCCAGACACTTCCTCCAGCTCTTCCGGGTAGACCCCCAAGGCGTTCCCAGGCCAGCCGAGAGACATAGTCTCTCCAGCGTGTCCTTGGTCTTCCCTGGGGTCTCCTCCCTGTGAGACACGCCTGGAACACCTCCCTAGGGGGGCGTCCAGGGGGCATCCGATAGAGTTGCCCTTTATTGACTTTATATTTTATATCTTTATATTCGACTTTTAACTATTGGTGTCCTTTAAATAGTTATTGTTATTTATTTTTTTTCTTCTTGATATTGTTATTTTTTTAATTCTTCTTAAAGTATATTACAGTCGTAACAACCATTTCACTACATTTTGTTGTGTATGATTTTGTATGTGACAAATAAATGTTTCATTGAATTTGAATCCATTGTTCTTATTCTGAAACCTGGAAACGATGCTTCTGATGCATCCAACTACTAACCTACCTCTCTTACAAACTGTGTGTGTAAGATCATGAAAAGGATGATAAATTATTGACTGGTCTGGTTTCTGGAGGTGAATGGTCTCATTTCTGATATTCAATGTGGTTTTCGTCGAAACCAGAGCACTGTTGACCATCTAGGCCATCTGGAAACATTAAAATGCATTTGAAAATCGAGATCATATGGTATCGGTCTTCTTTGATTTAGAGAAGGCTTATGATACCACTTGGAAGTATGGCATTTTATGATATATGTATGACTTTGGTCTTCGAGTCCATCTTCCAGATTTTATCTCAAAATTTTTACACAATAGTCATTTCCAGGGTGGATGGCAACAACCTTATCTGACTTCTTTGACCAAGATCAAGGTGTTCCTCAGGCTAGCATTTTATCTATAATACTATTTAACATTAAGATAAACAGCTTGACAAAAGTTTTTATACTTTATTTATGCTTTAAAGGCACAAGACGATCTGGTGACCAGAACAAGGTATCGCGGCCCCTTTTATCCTCCGCCGGGAATGAGGTAGAGGTGAGATAATCAGGGCGGAGCCTGTAATCAGAAAAACACACGCGAGTCCTGGTGTCTCCGGATTCCATCTGTAGAACTCCTCAACTAGAGTGTGGTCGATGATGGAGCTCCCAGTTGGCCAAGAACTGTCTCCCCCGGCCCCTCTTGCATACCGCCAGAAGCCTTTTGACCGGGTAGACTGGGCCATCCTCCACTATCTTGGGTGGTGGTGGGGGACTGGTGGGTGGCACCAGATGGCTCTCAGGGGGAGGTTTCCGCCTGCTAGTCTGACTCTTATTGTTGATACTAGCGCTGGGTATTTTTTTTATGCCTCTTCCTGGATATGAAAGTTCCTTTTCTTAGGCAATGTTCCAGGACGTCTTGAACAGCCTTTCTGACCTCCTCCATGACCTCTCTCCCTGCCCCGACACGATCCGCTCTGCTTTCTTTCTCAGACACTGACTCGGACTCGGATTCAGAAGAACTCGGTGAGAGTGAATGAGGGGAATTTTTCAGTTTCTTTTCCTCTTTTCAGCTCCCCTTCTTCTTCCCCATCTGACGTCTTGTCTTTCTGGCCTTGAAAGCATCACTATCACTATGATTGCCAGTCTCGAAGTTAGACGGGTCTTCTCTCTCCGTACTGTACTTGGTCTATGACTCCTGGTCTGATTCCACAACAGATTCAGACCTGCTAGATCTCTCAACCCTCCTCTGCTTGCGTCTCTTGCCCAGTCTCCCCGTCTCTCAGATAATGTGAGGGTCGTGAGCCCTCAGCCAAGAAAATCCTAGTACGAGGGGGTGATGTGTGCAATCTAGGAGATGTAAAGAGATGGATTTGGTGTGATCCCCACCAATAGATTGGGATAATAGGTTGGGAGAAACAGAACGGGAGAGGAAGCGAGCTCCGCTAGCTTTGTAATTGTTTACAGTACTGACAGTGCTCTGATTTTAGTCTTGGGTCTAAATATTTTAATGTCATGAAGCTTTTTGATGTCTCTTTTTCCATCATTCGTGGTAAGACTGAAATATAGCAGAAAGCGATGTTAAACCCTTCAACACACACACACACATTTAAAAACAATGGTGAGGACTAGTTTGTTTAACCCCGCATCCCCTCCTATTTCTCTTTCTTCCTCTGCTCTGTTGATTTAATTTTTCTAGCAAAGTAAGACCTGTTTCAGTACATTTCCATTGTTTATAGTGCTGATCATTGCAACAGGAGTTAAATGTAGGAACAGGTATGAATTCAGTATATATACAGTATTTTCTAGATTAGAATGTCTAGATTACAATTCTATCTCAATGATAGAGAGATACATATGATAGAATGATATATATTACCAGTTAAAAGGTTGAACACAATAATTTTCATTTAAAAGGTATGTTGTATCCTTCTGACAGGCCAAATGAGCTGCAGCTCGGGCTGTCTGCGATGCAAAATCTCAGGTGTGGGAGGAGTTTGGTGAGGGCCTGGAAAAATCGGTTGCCCTTGAAAATGTTCTGGACCATCAATGCCTCAGGAGGGGCAAGCAGTACTCCACAAACACTGTTTACACTGGAAGTAGGGAGCTGCTCACTTTGACTGGAGATGTTGTCAGGAGGTGGAAGCAATACTTCGAAGACCTCCTTAATCCCACCAACATGCTCTATGTGGAACAGGAAGAGCATAGGGGTTTGGGAAGGGGTCTGCTCAACACTGGGGCAGAGGTCGCTGAGGTAGTTAAAAAGCTTCTCGGGGGGCTGGCCGTTGAGTGGACGAGATCCACCGTGAATATATCAGGGCTCTCGATGTTGTAGGACTGTCCTGATTCACATGTTTCTGCAACACCGCATGGTCATCGGGGGCCATACCTCTGGATTTGGCAAACTGGGGTGGCAGTTCTTCTTTTTAAAAAAGGGGACCAGAGGGCACTCCTCTGCCTACCCAGAAAAGTGTATTCAGGACTACTGTGTAGAAGACTCCGACTGATACAAAAGCGGAAAAAGTGGAATACACCCTCCGGGTCTGGAATGAGGTCCTGCCCCAAGTGAAGGAGTCCAAGTATTTCGGGGTCTTGTTCATAAGTGAGGGAAGGAAGAAGTGGGAGATCAACAGGCGGATCAGTACAGCCTCTGCTGTGAAGTGGAGCTTGTACTGGTCTGTCATGGTGAAGAGAGAGCTGAGCCGCAAGGCAAAGCTTTCAACTCACCAGTCGATTTTCGTTCCTACCTTCACCTGTGGTCACGAGCTTTGGGCAGTGACTGAAAGATCACGATCATGAATACAAGCCGTTGAAATGAGCTTTCTTCACAGGGTGGCAGGGCTCTCCTCAGAGATAGGGTGAGAAGTTCGGTCATCTGGGAGGAGCTTGGAGTAGAACTGCTGCTCCTCCACATTGAGAAGAGCCAGCTGAAGTTGCTTGGGAATTTGATCACAATGCCTCCCAAACACCCCCTGGTATGGTGTTTCAGACATTTTCAACAGAGAAGAGACCCCAGGGTCGAACCAGAACAAGCTGGAGGGACTACGTCTCTCAGCTGGTCTGGGAATGCATCAGTATTTTGTAGATATCCATTCACATTGTATTAACATGATTAAATGAGATCCTGTGTGGCATGTTAGTGCCAGTGCCAGTAACCTGAGTTTGGCCCTGAGCTCGGGTGAGAGTGCCTTGAAAAGAAATGATCAAATCATGCTGGATGAAAACAAAGTGTGCTTTCAGCTTCTTTTGTGTGGAACTGCTGTGTAAACCCTGAAATTTCATTGAAATGTGCATAACCACAAATAAACCCATTTTTAAACCCAAACAATGCCTAATTTTCTCCCCAGGAAGGGTGGAAGTGTCAGATTTTCCTGTTAAACATGGTCTACAGTTAAATGCATTCTTTTTGGATAAAAAGAGCACAGGAAAAGATATCTCTATTTCATAGTTTATCCTGTGTTTTAATAATATAACAACAACAAAGCAAAGTTTAAAAAATACCCAAATATAAGAAGTCTGGTAACCTTATTAATGTTTCAGAGGACAGAATCTCAAAGAAAGATTTGGATGCAAATTAAGGCAAATGGTCATAAAAGAGTAAAATAGTGTCCTGTCTACATGCATTTCATTCATAAAGTGAGTTTTTAAAGATGGAAGATGGATTCATAGAACTAAAAGTTAATCCTCTAATGGAATCAATGGACTTAGAGTAAAAAATGACTATAAGTCAAATGTGAAAAGAATTGAAAATAAAAGGCTTGATTTTTTCCCATGTTAAATATGATTTACTGATATAATTTTTATATTAGGAAGTTAGCAAAACAGTTTTATTTGGAGTCCCCAGTTACTATTGATGCTGAACCATTAGTGTTTATGGATGATGACAAAAAAGAATTAAATAAAACTAAACAAATTGTTGTGTGTTGTTTTGCTTCATATTACTACTCCTTACTATATGTTAAATAATATGAAAAATCAATCAAAGCGCATGAAAAGTCCTGCTTACCACATGTGTCTTCTGGGACTCGAACCAACAATTCCTATTTTAGAAAATCTTGGCTTCTGAAGCTGTAAGGCATATTCCTTCCATACTTTCTGATGGCATATATTATATGATGGTGGCTCTGCAGTCATGTGCTTCCTCACAGGCGAGTTTCAGCTACAGGAGTGGTGGTTGTGCCAAACTCAGTCTCCCACTTGTCTTTGATGGTGTTATGTGTTATTTGTGTCATTTGAATCCATATAATTTGTATATACTAGAAAGCATTATGGTTGGATTGTATCTCTGAAAGAAAAAGCTTCCTGTATTATATATCTCAAATGTAAGTATTTCTATAAAATTCAGATTGTGGGAGTTTGAATTTATCACTCGGCTGCTTGAAAGATTCAAGTTCACCATTATAGAATAATCAGTTCCTAGTTTTTGAGGCCAGCACTTGTAATGGCTGCTACTAGTTTACACAATTAAATAAAGCTGAACTAGCAGAGGATAATTTAAATTCATTATGCAATTAGAGTTTCCAAAGTCTTCCTAGGTGTGAATGTGAATGGATGTGTGTGTGTTGGCCCTGTGATGGACTCATGAGCTGTCCAGGGTGTAGAATGTTGGCTGAGATGCCAACATGGTAAAATTAAGAGTTTCTCCAAATGCATGAATGTATGGGAGGATTTGATCACTTGATTTCTAAGTATAATTTATAATGTACTACACCAAGGTTATAGTATTACACTAGAATGTCTAGTCATTATTTAAAAAGATTAAGTTTGAGACCACAGTTTCCTACTGATGTGAAACCATTAATGTTTATATCATGGCTATAAATGAGTTGTAAGTTTTGGTTAAGTGGTTATGTGTTTAACTTTGCATTACTACTTTTTACTACAGATGATGGGAAAAACACACACACACACACACTCTCTCTCTCTCACACACACACACACACACACACTCTCTCTCACTCACACACACACACACACACTCTCTCTCTCACACACACACTC
>JBCNYG010000019.1:20146322-20161016 GCA_039654305.1 Porochilus rendahli
AAGAAATGAGGTTTAATCAGTCCAGCTGTTCATGTGGTGCATGTAGTGATTCAGTTCTTGGCCTTGCGATATGACCAGCGAGTGAGAAAATGTGTTTCACATGTGAATCATTTCGAAGAGGAAACATGAATCTAGTTCCAAGTATGAGTAACATTTTTCCTTTTTCGCTCACACTGCGCAGCACTCCAGCTGGAATAGGCAGGCTGCGCTCCATCGTGAGGGAGGAGATGAACTGTAATGCGCAAACAATCTGCTCTCTGTCCACAGGCCAAAATTCCTCTCAAATCCTTTTTGTTTTAGGAAAAAAATGCTTTAATATTATAAGAATACTTTTTTTAGTTAAGCTAAAACACACAGCCTTTAGTTTAAGTATACTATACACCACATAATGTTTTCTTTTGAAGCACGACGGACACCTGAAGTTAAAAAAATATTTACTGTATATGCAGTTCAAAGCAAGACCACATGTAGGTGCTCTGTCTCCTTTAGTAGTTTTTTTTGGAAGGTCTATCCCCTCTGTGTCCATAGTGCTTCTGCATTAACGCCTGGTTTCAAATGGTTATTCCAAATCATGTCTCATCTCTCATCTGTAAATGGTTTACACCATTTACGCTAAAACATCTTTTCCCCATTATTAGCAATTCAGGTTCTCATCAGAAATTGCAATATTTTTCTATTATGCACCATCTAAGAATGTACTAAGCTTTCCCATCTTACCGTTAGCGGGAACAGCTCACACCACTAAACACATGTGACATGTTTATGTAATCTTGTGCTTTTGAATTTTAGTTCAAGTTTGTTTATGGTCTGTCTGCTAGATTTGTGTTGCATTTACAGTTATATTCCCTGAGTCAGGATTCAAACACATGCACAGAGAAGACTGAGGAAGAGTCTGCTGAATGTGAAGAGAGAGAGACACTCGAAAGCCTCAACAATTTCACTGTGGAAGATGTGCGAGAAGTGCTTGGGGAAATGACTACAGAGATGCTGGGAAAGCTGCAGGTATGACGCATAATTCAAGTGTATAAGCAAAGTCAGCACTTCTGATCAACTGAACAAACAAAATAACACTACAGAGTTTTGTCAGAATTGCAAAAGGTTCAGTAAGTGTGATTTCATTTGTTTTCATGTCTCAATGTGGATAAATGCCAATCATTGATAATATACCAAGAATGACACCCACAAAACTCCATAAAAGGTAAAGCTTTCAGACCTGGAAATGACAAAACGATTACTAAATGGCGAAAGAGTGTCTCCAAAGGAATTTCAAAAACATTTGCAGCAATGCCGTTTGCATGATTTCAATCATGATTCACACCCATTTACCTAAAAACACATAACCTGAGTAGCTCGAATAGGATATGTGCATTTTTCCTTCCCAAACGAACTGGATTCACATTTCTTGTGTGAAAGGTTTACAAATAAATTCATTGGCATCCAGCTTGATAAACGATGGCCTTAATCCATACGTTTATCCTCTCACATACAGGGTTCCTTCTGTAAAGTATGCAAATAAAAGAAAACTTAGGAATATATTAGGAAAGGATATATATTGGGAGGAGAAGACCACTAAAGGGAGACGCCGCAGGGTCCAGGAAGGAATGATATTAGTGAAAATATCGGGTCTGAGCTCATACTGTCCCACAGGCCTCCTCTACCCAACTGATCATGGCAAAAAAAAAAAAAAAAAAAAAAAAGATCTAATATTAAAACTTGAGTAATGTTCCCCAGCTTAATATCGTTGGTATTCTGCACATAACACAGAACACATTAGACAGCTCCTGGCAGATATTCTGATTAATTTTATGGTAGACTTAAGGTGGAATCGAATTACTGGGTGTGCTGCGGTTGCAGAAAACAATCTGCCCTCGCAAGTTGCTGTATTGTGTCATCCCTATAGTGCATTTTCCCAAGCTTACCAAACAGCAAAATGCAGGTAAAAGAGAATTATCATTTCAACGGGATAAATGATTTCATACACACTTGACATGACTTCCCTTAAGACGTATTTTGTTCCTGTACTGTTATTTCATTTTGTGGACGCTGTATAAATTGATAGGCTCTCTACAGGTTTAATGCATGTTAAGAATGACCTGCTGTACGATTGGTCCTATTTCAATCGTTTCTTTCTGTTTACTCTGCTGTAACATCTGCTCAGGGTCAATTACATATTTCACTCCAAGCTATATTTAGCGTTGTGCAAAACAAAAAGCTCTCCCGGCTTAAACAGCCTGTATTGACCATCCATTCTGTTTTTTTTTTTTCTCTCTTTTCTTTTCTTTTTCCCTCTCTGTTCTTTGAGGCTTTTCTCCCGGGATCGGGTTAAGCTGTTGAGTATATGCTTAGCATCACAGCCTGCTCCAGCTAGTTTGAAGCGTTTGATTTTGATGTGGATTAAATCTGCCACTAGAACTGTTCTTCTTTCCCCATTGAGTGAAGTTTAATAACATCCGTTTTTTTTTCTTCTCCCCTCTCTGGGATATTTTAGTTGTGAAAGTTCCCAGGAGTGTCATAACTCATGTGGATCTCATCATGCCTTATATGGTAGAAACTCTGAAAAAGGCAAATGCTGGAAATGCTGTGGGTGACTTCCCAACCATATTGTTACCATTACAGATGTGCGCTGGAGGCATTTAATAGGCCTCTGTGTACAATGAGAATCCGGGAAAAGAAACTTCACCCTCCCTGTTAAAACAGTAGATCTTAACTGCAGGGTGTTCAACTTTTTCTTGTAGCTGACTTGTTTCTAAACAAGTTGTTAGACTGAGTAAAAATATGCAGCACGTTCTGTTTTACATCACATAAATCATCTGTGACAGTGTTATAGATGTTGAGTTTTATGGATGTATGTACTTTTTTCTTGTCCAACAGGCAGATTTTACAGAGAAGCTGCGTGTCCAGGAAAAGACCTTCACAGCCAGGTTAGACAGTCTCAAGAGACGGACGTCCAAATAACGCTGCTGAAGAAAGGGGGAACATCCACCAATGGTTCTTATATAGACAAGTAATGGCACCAGCATCTATATAGTGAAAGCAGTACAAAAGCTAACAAGCATATGAAGTGTAATTTATAGAATTCCTAAAGAAGTGTCGCATAATTAAATGTCAATGATCGTGGAAAGGGTGAACAAAAAAACAAAAATGCCCTGGTGTTATTAATGAAAATGGTATAATTTTAATGAGAATTTTATGAAAATGGGCATTTTATGGGTTGAAAAAGGCTTTAAATCATCCTGACACCAGTCCTCTTCCTTTAAGTGGATTTTTCCAAAAATGTACCGATTGATGCGGTACTCACTGAGCAACTCACACATCCACACCCCTCCCCACCTTTGGCCCCTCTTAGCCCCTCCCCAAGCACCGTCTCAGCCCCTTGCCCACCTTTTAAATGTTGTTTTTTATTATTATTATTGTTGTTGTTGTTTTTATTATACAGTGCACAGTGTTGACTCAAGGCTGAAGATACACATCAAAGAAGGACTAAAACATGCCAGTGCATGCCTTTAGGAGAAAATTACCAATAAGAGCACCTCCTTTATACTTTAATAATAAATAATATGTCTTTTTTTTCTCATCTATTTACAGTTTGATTTAGTGTTGAAAAATATCCAGCAAGTTAATTTCCTGTTTTTGTTTACAATCGCTAGAAACAACTCTTCATTTGCTGGTTTCCTTTTTTCCTCTTTGTTGCTGAAACCACGAAACACAAAGACGTCTCCTATGAATAATATGTAAAAGGAAATTTCACCATATTCATTAACATTTCTTTTATTTGAATATTGACACACATTTAATCTAATACCTGTCTGGTGTGTACCCTGGCCCCACCCAGTGACAGTTGGGATTGGCTCCAGCTCATTCATAATACGTCATGTTTAACCGGAATAGAAAATGAATAAATACCTGAATGAATTAAATCTATTTATTACTGGGTTTATTTTATGTGCGTTGTCTGCTGTAGTGTCTGAGTCGATGTGTATGAGGCGTTGCTATAGAAATAATCATGTATTTGAATGAGCTTAATATAAACTTGTGTTCTGAATTAGGGCCAGAACTACTGACAAAGTAAAGTAAAGGTAAAGTACAGTATATCACCACCTACTTATATTTGTCACAAATTCAGTCACACTGTGGTATAAAAATAAATGGCAGAACACACAGAGAACTGAACTGAATACACCTAACCTTGTTCAATAAGATATCCGATGGTTTCTGGAATCAATAACAACTTGCTAACCTTGTTTTTCCAGAACATATCAAACAAGCCTTTTTCTAATTAATTCAAATCCATTGGTGCTTTTGTTTTTTTCAAGCAGTGGAATGTAGCATTAGAGAGCTAAACATTCCTGCGGACTTACTCAGTCATGAAGAGTGTGATCCTGATTTACTGATAATTTGGGTTTTCCCCTTTGCTGTATTTGTGTTATGATTATTCTCAGTATTTAATGCTAAGAGTAGATTTTAAGGCATTGTTTTCACTTTGGATTTATTAGTGTAAACAGCCAGTTATGATATCTGTTAATAGCTCATGAGCAAAAGGAATATGTCATTGAGTGGTTTGTATAATGTTTGCGTGAAGCTTTTCCTCAAGTCATTAACTGTGTGAAAGTAGCCCAGTGCTATGGCAACGCAGCGTAACTCATGGCCTAAATAGCTGAGTTGCCATATAAAGTGATGTATTATTAAAGCTGAATAGTGAGTTTTCCACTGCATTTGAAAAAAAACAAAACAAAAAAAAAACCCCAACCCTTGTATCTATAAATATGTGCTGCAGTTTGTATTAGAAACTGGAGAGCCATCTAATTTTGTCTCTCATAATTTATAGAGTGAATAAACTTTAACATGTGTGTTCAGTCAGCACAGTATCAGATTACATTAATATTCTCCCATGCCTGCGTTGTGCTGCTTTTTCCTACCCGGTTGATTTAGTTCTTCATTAGCCTGCGGCTCATTGTGTTGACACAGTGGGGTAAACTGAGATACTTACGCTGAATTCCTGACGAACATGTTCATGCAGCCTGTTGTTTAGAATTGCTCTTTTCTTCTCCCCCCCCCACTGACTGATAGACTCATTTCCCAGCCAAGAGCTCAGTGACCTTTTCCTCTGTTCAAAGCATTAGTAAAAATTTTAGAAATAATAATGATAATAAAATAATAAAAAAAAAATAAAAACCCTCTGCTGGCCACACAAACACACTGCAGAGATATCACTTAACACACTGTGGTGAGGGTTTACCTGCCCCTCCTGCTGATAATGGATTACTACAGGGAGGTTTCAGCTTTGTTGTCATCTTCTTACCGGCAGCAAGTTCAGGGCTTAATGAAACAAGCCTGACTCATGTTCCTCTGGGAGTCCCTCAAAGTCCAGTGTTCAATCTCAGTCTTTAATTGCTCTCTCTTTTGTGGTGGCGTAAACATGTGCTTTATTGGATGTGTTTACATTTCACTCGGTACAGTCGGCCTCTCTCCGTGCCACTAAGCTTCTGCCCCAAAGCTACAAGTCAAAAAGAAAGCATTGTTTACATTGATTGTAAAAGACATTGTTAACTGTCAAACAAATTCACAATAGATGGCATTTCTGTTTAAGTTTTGCCCCATCTTACTCAAGCCCGCCAAAATCGATTTATGGCTTTAATCAAAAACAGCGCTTCCTGTCAATAAAGCAGCACGAATCAAAGAGATTTCCGTGCAAAATATATTTCACAACCAGAACAACGGCTTTCTGGTAGTGACACGGCAAGACTTCATCTATCATGTTAAGCGTTTTAGTGTGTTATGCAATAGAACATGGTGGAAATGAAAAAAGGTCACATTTGTTGAGAGCAGTGTGCTGTTTATCTTGTTATGCATCAGCTTTGAAATTCTGACAGTTTCCTTGTTTCTCCTACCCCCCACTCCATTTCCAATCTAACTCTTAATGTTATTAATTGGCATCAAATGCCTTTGTGATTACTTTCTTCTGCACATGGGCAGGGATCCGCCTGCGCTACCCCGCGATGCCCAGTCCGCTCCTTTCTGAAGGCCTGCCGAATAAGACCTTATTTAAATCAAGATGCCTGCTGTATGTAACGTGTGTTATGCTTCTGGCTTCAAGCCTGATAACAAGTCAGAAAAGCAGTTGGAAAAGAAAAGCCCACATTTTTATTTTAAACAAATGACTGAGATGTTTTCTCAAAATATCTCTTTGATTCAAATTGGGAGTTACAAGCCTTTTGTGGTCGGCGAATGACTTCAGACATCAGACGGTCTCAACACAATAAAGTCCAGAATACTGAATTGTGATGACTCCTCTTCCTGTTGATAAAAGTAGCTCCAGTGTTGGCGTCAGCAAATAAATGAGAAAGGGTAACAAAGTTTTTACAGCTCTTTGATGATTGCTTTCTGTCGGCATAAATTACTTCAACACCGTTACGCCTAAATTATTACAAAGTATAACATTTAACACGCTTAACGGATAAGCTCAGGATGGAAAGGGTTTGAAAATCCAACATTGGTCTGGGTCCCGGGACCAGATGTTAGATTTTCCTTGAGTAGAGGAAAGTTAGAAGGGGAATCCAGAGCGCTTCACTGGTAGTCTCTCGGTTTTCCACACATTCCTAAATTACCATGTAATATAAGAGGCTGTTTTTCACTGGAGAGCCACATTCAATCCACCGCAGTTACAGTCCTGTTACAGACACAAAAATAATGTTTGCACTGTAGAACAGAAGCTGAACAATTTGCCCTCCTGTGCTCATAATGATAAAGTCAAATCATTCACAATCTGATATGAACCCTTTTTACAAGAACAAGTTTAGTGTTTTGCCTCACTTATTGCACTGGCCTTATATCCATGCAAATGCTACACTTTGCTTTGTTTCCATGGTACTCATGTCATTTTTAACCGTTGCTCCCTATATCATTTACATGAAAATACTTCCTCTTTAGAAACTTGACACTTGAGCACTAACAGCATGCTTCCTGTGTGTTTCAGCGCAGAGCATGACCTATAGTTCAGCTTCACTATCTGTTGTTATATTTCAGATTCTTTTCAAGCCTTGTTCAATGCATTACATAACGCATCGTTTCTCATGTGTGTATTACTAATTTCTCCACCCTGTTCTTTTATTTCCTGATTTTTATAGGCAAGCTATTTTTTTTTTAATACAGTGGAATGCAGAGAAATGTGTTTGTACCTGTGTAAATTGCAACATTCCCTCTGTTCAGGCTGTCACTTTAAAGTGCAGATACATCAGTGACTCAGTACACCATTGGTTGCTTATACATTACCACAAAGGTTAGAGTTTTTGAGGTCAGATTCTTGCATGCAGCACCTGATTAAACTGATAAGATAAAATTACCTATAGCCTTTCAAAGTATCCAATAGATGTGTTACATTTCTTCAAGCTGAGAGTGTACACTAAACACTTTATGCTTCCTGTCCATAAACCAGAAGCCCATAAAAAGGTCATCACAGTCAGAGCCAGACTGTAACTTTCTTTGTCTTGTGACTAGAAACATAACATGGTGCTTTTGAGTCACAGTACATAGTGTGATAAAGGATTGTACCTTACAGTAAGGTTGTAAAAGACATGATAATGATGAATACAGATCCAGATATATTGTGACCTATTACCCCTCCCCACCCCCAATATTTCTTACCATTAAATAAACCTCAAAACCTGATCCTTTTCTGAAACCATTAAATTTGATCCTATGTATTTTTGAAACACAAATATTTCTATCATATTTCAAAGAAACATTGCTAACCCATTGAATATTATATTGTAATGACATCTGGTTCAACACATTAGAAAATTTGGGACACACTGGTTTCAGTTTCATTGGTTTAGGTGTCTACTTTAATTCTTAGTTACACATCTTTTTATAATAGCTACTGTCATACATATTTGGCAACAGTAAGTTAAAATTTATTAACATGACTTGAAATTAACTTTAAATTTATAATTAACGTGCTGTAACATTTTGAACAAAGTCGACTAATATTGACAGTAAGGGGGGCTGAAAGTAAAGGATTCTTTTGCCATTCATAGATTTGTAATACTGGATAATTTTCTTCAATAAATAAATCACCGTGTGTAATTGCTTGTCTTGTTTGTGTCTGACAACGTTTTAAATCACATTTTTGAAGACATATAGAATATTATGTAACCTTCAAACATCACTGTATGTGCAATATAAGGACAACATGATGGCTTTATAAAGTGGTAGATATAAAGAAGAAAAACTGTTATTGAGGTGGTGGTTTAAGATTCTCTGAGTTCATAGTATATAATTTTCTTTTGCACTGGGCCTTTATATAGGGTTGTGTTTTTTTATTTACATAAACTATCAAACATTTAAATTCAATCATGTACTCTTTATATTGCAGACTTTGATTACTCCAGGATTTCAGAATAACACAGTATATGAAGGAATCAGCATGCAATGTTTATTTCGCAGAATGCAAGGTAATAAAAATAGATATGCCAACAACTCTGCAACATCATTGCTTCCTTTTTCATGCATATACTGGTGCATCTCTAGTCTCACTTTCTTTATACTCTATCTCCATTTTCTGTTCTCTAATCTACCACAGCATCAGAGACCCTTTCAGTTTTTGAGAGACTGATATGCTAACTGGCTAGCTAGCGAGCTGTACTCAGTGTGTGATGTGATTTTATAAATGTGTAATTATTTGTGTTAGAAATTGTTTGTCATGAATTGTTACGTCCCTGGTGTTAAACACTGTAAATCCAACAAGCTGATAGTGTAATTGGTTGACAACTATTTCATAACTGCATTTTATTGATTTGAGCAATTCATTCTTGCAGCCCTAGTGAAATATTTACCAACCTTTTGAGCATATTTCATATGATATGTGTTTCAAGAAGCCAATCACTGATCATCAATAATTTCATCAACCAATTAACAAATATTTGTCCCAAGCCAGAATGACTGGGCACTGTTCAATTCAGAGTCATTTGCCAATCCGCTTACACCAATTAGGACCGTGTAGAGACTGGTGCCTATCTCAGCCAACACTGGGCAAAATTAGGGTACACCTTGAACAGCTCACCAGTCCATCGCAGGACCAACACACACAACCATTTACACCATTTGGAACAGGCACTTAGCCTCAGATGCATGTCTTTGGACTGTGGGAGGAAACTGGTGTATCTGGAGGAAACCCACGCAAGCATATGCAAACTTCACACAGAAACGCCCAAATCATTCCTGCACAGTGTATACTAATTACCAATATTCACCAAAGGCGGGGAAGATGTGCTGTCCTGTCCAGGGGAATGTACATTTTATTGATTTCTACTGATCCTTAGGTGCATAATTGTTTTATATATACTACACAGTGTATATGTGTATATACTGCCCAGGCACCTAAGCAAAAAAGTACACTAAAGTTATATTTTTATGGAATTTCTTTTTATTTTAGTACATAACGGTCTCAGACAAGCTCCCTTTGCAGACAGGTGCAGGGTCTAAGAGCTGTGCAATGTCTCCTCAAGCCTTGGTCGTACTTTGCAGAAACAAAATGAAAAGAAAACTAAAATGAGAAGTTTATAGTCTATATCTACATGTTGGAACCATGACAGAGACTGGTCATGTGAGCTGAGCACTTTAAAGTGAGTTAATAAGCACAACTGAGATTCAGTTCATGGAGTTTAATGCATGCTACATGGGTGCATGAGGAATGCCAGCTCTGTGATGGTGTGTTGCACACTACTCCAAAATTTTAGTATAAACTACAAAACAACACAAGAAAAACAGAATAAAATGAGATGTTTATAGTTAATATTTACATATTATAAACATGACAGAATCTGGTCAGGCGAGAGCTGGTCATCGTTGTTCCCGACAACCACTCACTGATTACAATTTTTCCTGATAACTGATCACTTATCGTTGTTCCTCATGGCCAGTCACTGATCAGCATTGTTTGTCCTACCTTTATATTTCTTTGTTGTCAAATTGAAATGTTCCTGCTGATATTTACAGTAATGAACATGTTATTTATTTCCTAACCCTTTCCCTTCTGTTTATTTCCCGGCTCCTCACTACTGATGTTTTATTTTGACTGCTTTTTATATAAATGATCGCATATTATTTTGATCAAACTATTTTTGTGTCCCCTTTTGCCTTTCTTAGAAAATCTTCTAATCTAATTTAGGATTTCACATGCAAATGGTCATAACGAATCAGTGTATATGCAAATTAGTCCGTGTCATCATCTGGTGCCTTCTAGTGACTATCTGAGCACATTAGCTGCTTTCGACTGAAACTAGCTGGTAACACATACTACAGAGAGCTGGCTAACATACAGTAAGGTAACATCAGGCCAGAAAATGTATGTTGTTGTCCCTGATTTACCTGATTTTACCAAAATGCCTGAATTCACCGTACATGACAGTGCCTTGTATGTGAGATTGTCTGTTATATTCAGACCCACAGTGACAATGCAGCTTGTCAGCACACATTTACAAAACCTTTCAAAGCATTGTGAAATATCTGTGTGTATGATCAAGTCATATCCTGAGGCATTGGAGAGGAGTGTCTGCTTTCATGGAAAACTGAACGTCAGAGGTGTACGTTTAAAGGCCTGAGAGGAACTAACATGAAACAGGAGCAGGTAGCATTGATAACACAGATAAATGATTGAGAAATTTTAGACCACAATAAGCAAGCCCTGACTCTGCACTTAGCTCTGTGAAACGTGCGTTGTATAACAAGCCGAATAATGCATTTTTAATCTCAATCCTTAAAGCATGGGGCCTCCTCTGTAATGAATTGCATTATTACATGCAGGAGTTTGAATTATGCAGAGGCTCGAGTCGGCCTCGCGCTGTATGGTAATGACTTTATCCACCGCCTGCTCGGTTAGCATATTCATCCCCATGCACAGAGGACAATCAATCTTGGCCATATCATAAAAAAATAAAACAATGGCTCCAATTAGCTCTGTTTCAAAGGAAGGGCCTTTAAGCAGTAATAGGATAAAATCCAATATGTGCCTGGATGATGGAGAGCAAGTGCAGCCGTAGGAGTAGACGTGGATATTGATCTAATATTATCAGGCCGGTGTCATATTCTCTAAGCGCACTGATGTTTGTCAGCAAATAGATTCATCTGACACAGTGAGGGAGAAAGAACAGAGGGGGCACTATTTCTCACTCTTTCTCTTTAATAGTTTTGTTGACAAAGTGTATTAACACCAATTTAGACATAGTGTATTAACACCAACGCTAAATGTAATTTAGAGTTTCTGCCAAAGCCCTTCTGTGCGATAAGAATAGATGTACTAGCCTTTTCTCCCTATGCATTTTGGAAATGCTGCCTAGTCTGAATAATCCTAATAAGACACATCTTGGTTATTTTGAGGAAAATGGAAAAACTAATGAACCGTGGGATTTAGGCCTCAGCTATTTAAATCCTGATATTAGAGAGTGATTATTGACTGTATTCGACATACTTTACATGGAATATGGTACTATATGATTGTCATTATTTATTTGTTTGCAAATCTGTCGTTTGGGAGTACAAGGTTTTACCTGATAAAATTGATGGAGTTGTGTTCAGAACTTCTAAACTCTAAAGTCTATATAAGCATTTGATTAGTTTTAAGAAGAATATTTTTTTTTCTTTTGGACTGGTGATAAGAAAAGTCCACATTTGAACCTTTAATGAAGTCGTTTGAAATATAACCAGCAAGGGAACTCAAAATAAAAACCTTTTTCTGCAAATAATTAACTTTTTTATTTTCTCCAAAACCTACTACCCCCCCCACCCCCCCAAAATGCTGCATGCTCTATAATGTGCGATAATAATGACAGTAAAAATTATATTTTTAATAAAAATAATTGTTATTTATTTATAAAGTAATTTATAATGCTTCTAGCCTAATCGATTGTAATGAGGCGATGCAGTGCCTGGTCATACTCAATTTTGTTTTAATTCTATAGAATAAGTCAGAGTTCAGTTTCTAAATATCACATGGAGTAAGTTGATCAGCATGGGCAAAATCTGGATGTTCAGATGATATATGCATGCATTCGCTAGTATTTGACCCCTGCTGCCAAAATGATTTGGAATGCACTCAGGCTAATTATGAGCTAGTAAAAAAAAATTGTGATTCATGCATTATTCTCTTAATTAGGCTCTGCATTTAACCCATCCATTGTGAACACACACACACACACACACACACACACACACACACACACACTTGGAGCAGTGGGCAGTTACACTGCGGTGCCTGGAAAGCAGTTGGAGGTTAGGTGCTTTGCTCAAGGGCACTTCAACCATGAATGTAGAGAAAGGGGAAGGATTAACTACTGCACACAGGGAACACCCTGTTGAAGATCCGCTGACCGTTTTCTATCCATGGTTATGTGGCCCTTGTCAAAGTCACTCAGATTCTTATACTTGCCCTGACTTCCGGCTTCCAGCACATCAACTTCGAGAATTGACTCTTCACTTGCTGCCTAATATATCCCTCCCCATGACAGATGCCACTGTAATGAGATAATCACTGTTATTAACTTTACCTCTCGGGTTTTAGTTTTGGCTGATTGGTTTGTGTCTATATGTATGTATCAGTTCCTCCAGGATTTTGTGGGCGTTTTGTCTGATAGTTGTGAGATCAAAATGCCAAATTTTGCAGCAAATTCTTTTTACTTTTTTATTTGCAATGTGTGTTGCGAAAGTTTTTGTCACTGCAATTAAATTGTTGTGCACATGTCTGCATTTTGCCATCTTCAAAAGCATAAACAAGAAAGTAACTTATCATGATGCATGCTTCAACATGGGCTGCTATAATCGGTAAAACTTGTGGTATTGTACAATGATTGTCCAAATTTCTAAATAAGTAACTGTAACAAACCCTCAGCTTATTGTTCATCATTTCGATTCAATCATGATCACAGGTTTACAACGTGGATAATGTCCATTGCTATATACAGTTAAGCCCAAAGTCATTCATACCTCTGACAAATTTTGCTTAAAGTTACTTTTATTCAATCAGCAAGTTTTTTTTTTGAACAAGGCTTCTCCCAAAAGATAATAAGATGATATACAAGAGGCATCAATATGGAAGAAATCATTTCTCGGCTTTTATTTATATTTGAACAAAAAGTGGCATGTCCAAAATTATTCATACCCTTTGCAAACTGTCACAGTCTTTGGGAAAATCCAATGTTCGGTAACATTCCAAATAGTCTAAGCTGTTCTAAAGCATCCTAATTACCCCGGTTCATTGGGAAGAGACCTTTTATTCAACTCAACAGGTGAAAATCAGCTGCTCTCTGCACTTGGTTTGTGGACAGACATGGCTAAGACAAAGGAGCTCACTGAGGACCTGCGGCTGTGAATTGTGGCTGCTCACAAATCAGGAAAGGGCTATAAGGCCATATCTAAAGGTTTTCAAGTTCCAGTGGCTACAGTGCAAAGTATCATTAAAAAATACAAGACGTTCCTCACTGTGGAAAATCTCAGTCAGTAGCCAAAAGTGACACCTGTGCAGGCCAGGAGGATAGTGAGGGAGGGGGAAAAGAATCCAACATCCAACTGGTGGCAACATCTCAAGGCAGACAGTCCAAAGGACACTGCACGCTGCTGGCTTCCACGGACGCAGACCAAGGAGGACGCCACTTTTCCAGATAAGGCACACAAAAGCCTGCTTGGCCTTTGAAAATAATCGTCTGGACAAAGAAGATGATTTCTGGTCTTCTGTTTTATGGTCAGTTGAAAGAAAAATTTAATTGCTTAGCCACGGTGATGTATCCTTCATCGGACATTAAAAAAAGGAGAAGCCTTCAACCCTAACACCATCCCCACCATCAAACATGGAGGTGGAAACCTAATGCTTTGGGGGGGTTTTCAGCCCATGGACCAGGGAACCTAATCACAGTAAACAGCACCATAAATAAGAGCAATACATCAAGATTCTCAACAACAACATCAGGCAGTCTGCAGACGAACTTGGCCTTGCGCAACAACAACGACCCAAAACACACAGCAAAAGTGGTGAAGAAATAGTTAGCAGACAAAAGCATTAATGTTTTGCAGTGGACTGAATTAAATCCAACTAAGAGTCTGTGGAAGGAGCTAAAGATCAGAATGATGGCGAGGAGACTCTCCAACCTGAAAGAGTTAGAGATCATCGCTAGAGACCAGTGAAGACCAGTGGAGACATGCAAATAGCTGGTCAGCAATTATAGGAAGCATCTTTAATATAATTTTATTGCTATAAAAGCCAATAAAGTTTTTTTTATTATTATTGATTATTCAGAAAGATATGAATACTTCTGGACATGCCACTTTTTGTTCAAATCGTAATTAAAACTGGGAAACATTTTTTTCCACAGTGATGACTCATCATCTTATTATTTTTTGGGAGAAGCCTGAGAGAAGCCTGTGTCATTTCCAGTGAAAAAACTTGCTGATGTAACGAAGGAGAATAAAAAGACTTATATATAATTTATATGTATAAGTTATATATCGGCTCGGAGTGTGTTGTGCTCACCTGACCTCTCTCTGTCATGGTTAAAAGAAACTCTAAAAAATATTGTTTTAGTTTGCATTGCTTTATGTTTCTGTGTATTATATACTAAAACAGGTACTCGCCTGACTCACAAGGCTTGGTGAATGCTGCAGAACTGAATAATCTCCTCAAACCAATCTGATTGCACCATTCCTGTATAT
>JBCNYG010000019.1:20181931-20192499 GCA_039654305.1 Porochilus rendahli
ATATAACATGAGCCGAACCTTGTCTGAAATGTATACACTGTTTTTGTAATTTATAAGTAGTACTATCACACAAATAAAACAGTGTTACCTGTTTATATTGTAATATTGTGGCTTATATACAATAATTTCTTCATTGACTGCATTGTTTTTAGAGGGTGCTTTATATAATAACAGCAGGTTGTCCATATGGCTCAGCTTTATTCCTAAGCATTTTATTCATTTTACCAGGACAATACACTCTACTGTTGGAGGGGAAAAAATATGTTACACCAATGCGATGATTCAACAACGCTAAATGCATATGGCTTAATCAGATGTAACTGGCAAGAGAAAGCTTGTCTAGAAAGCATGCTGTGATGTGTGTTTGCTTTTATTGGGTCATGGCTTGAAAATGTCACATGGGCAGGAAAAGGTATGCATAAGATAGTACTATAAAAAAAAGATTATGGGTAGGAAGAATATAGACACATCCGTTCCTCAGAGCAGACAAGTATGGATGTTATATATTAATATCACAGGAATTGCTATCTTTATCACATTTTATATCACAAGACTATCCCCAGTTTCTTAATACTTTTGACATGAAAAGTCTTGTTGATCATATAAACTGACGTAAAACTGAATGATAGGATTGTGTAAACTAGGAGGGATATGTGTAATGCTCCTTCAGATTTGTCTAAAATTAAAAGACAGGTGTTTGTTCGGTGCCGCCTGGGAGAAAAAGCACTGCCAAAATGCTGTCTGTGTGTTTCTAAAGTGTCCACAAGAGGAATATTGAGCAAAACAGGATGTCAAGCTGTTATAGAAAAGAAGATGGCTGATATTAATTGTTGTTGTTTTTTTTTTATAACAGCACATCCTGATGTGTTTTATTCTTCACATGGCACAGGAATATGCCAAGAATTACAGCTGTTTGTTTTTATGCATTAAAGATTCCATTATCGGTCACTTTTATAGTGAAATCTCAGCAAGGCAAGCAAGTCTGCTATTATTGCTAATGTTATCGCATCTATAAATAGTGATTTCTATAAATATATAATTAATAGAATAGTTCTGACACTGGAGACCCATTAAATAATATCAACAGTTATATTTTGTTTAATAACAAAACGCTTTTGTGTGTTTTTATCATTAGCTTGAGATTAATCAACTCCTTTTGACCACTCAGAATTTGAGAATTTGGCAAGTGATTGGCAAAGGGATATGAAATTCACCTGGGTAGTATGACCTTATGATCTAATTAGTTTGCTATCTACGGACTATTATTATTCTGAGTGGATAATTCCTTGAAATAAAATGACAGATATTCACAGTTTGTTGTGGTCACTTGGAGCAGGTAGTGTTATCATTATCATGAAAATAGAAAATTAAAGCATAAAAATCTCATTTTAGTTAGTTTTTCCATGTATTCCATTCTTGAAGATACAAAACTTTGAATTAATGTGCAAATATACCTCTACTGAGTTGGGTTTCTTCTGTGTTCGTGTAGTATGCACGCTAACACAGTTCACTCCGGAATCAATAAAGTATTCTGATTCTGATTCCGATAACCGCTAAATGCAGCTTTGGACCATTATCTTGTCTCAAAGCATACATCTCACCTGAACAGTCTCTGTTCCATTTAAAATATGTAAATATGTACTATAAGCATCTTGGTTTAGTCTGTTTTGCTGAGTGTATGCTGCCGAAATAAATATTTTGGCGACATCCACCTCACCTTCTCTGCATAATTGTTAATTATCATTGTGTATACACAGTGCTATGAATATCATCATGTCATGTGTATATAATGCATTAATATATTGAGAGACAAAAGATCTTGACAGCAGGGTGGACAGTAGGATGTTTGGAGGTTTCCAGACGTTGTGGAGCCAGGGGGCGCACACATGCACTTTTAAACACCTGTGAACAGTTCAAGCTGTTTGGACACCCTTCATAAACACGTGTCGCTCCCAATGCAGGATGCTCATTATTGAGCTCCAGTGCTGCTCTTGCTTTGGTCTTTGTTCTGGAACGCTACATGTATTTGTTTTGCTATTTTTGTTTTTGGCCTGGTTTTCCATATGCTTTTTTTCTGATTCTTTCTCTAGTTTTGGTTTAATAAAGCCCTGCTTGTTCCACCAGTGACCTAGTGACTCCTGATCCTGGTGACAATAATATTGTTTAATAATAAGCCCAATATTTGTAAGCTAGCTGTACATTTTTTTGCTACATCATAATCTCATTGATGTATTAATGGGGTAAAAACACAGCAGCTACCCGGTTAGCTGTGGCATTGTTTTCAGAGTACTCATGATATTTGTTTGGGTGACGATACCAATGGTCATATCGCAATGCAATAACACATCAACATGTAGCCCAGCCCTAATATGACATTTACAATTTGTCAGGATATTTCTGTTCTGTGTCTTTAGATCAGCAGTTAGTTTAGCAGTGCAGTGAGCAATTAGTCTTGCTGTGGCAGTGTCTCAGTTCCAAATGAGGGGATCTAACAAAGACAAGTTTCTAGTCCATTTTTATTATTGTGATCTGTTTGCTTCTTTGCCGCAGCCTTCTTTTATTTAAACTGCCGCATGTAGTTCTGCTCTTGTAATTACATCTCGTTAATTACTTCTCCCTTGCTGAAGAATTTACACCATCTCTTTTCCTAGCAAAGTTTCCATCTGAATTTATTTTTGAGAAAGGGTTCTTTGCGTACAGAAACAAGCCCACACAATAATCATACCCCCTCTGGCTACATGTCTACCTGTCTAATGCTCTTACTGTGCTTGGGCAGGACGAGGTCATCGCCGTGTCGGAGAAGGTCATCGTGAAGTTGGAAGACTTGGTAAAATGGACAGTGTGGGATTCATCATGCTGGAAGAAGGGCCTTTATGCACTGCCTCTAAAGCCCTCGATGCTCCAAGAGCTGGGGAAGAATGGCCAGAGGGAAATCCTATACCGCTACCGAGAGTCCACGCTCAACAGTGGCCTCAACTTCAAGGACGTCCTGAGGGAGAAGGCTGAACTGGGTATGTTTTTTAAATTTTTTTCTGCTTATATGCAGCTTGAATTGGCATATTGTGTGTTATAGTGAATCATAAGGCACAGTAGGTCCATCTTGTATTATTGTAAATGGTTCTCTTGCTGGGATGATGATATGACCGTGTGGGTTATTGAGTTATTTTATTTTATTCCCTCAAGGCTCTTTTTGCAGAGAGGACAGCTACGTTGGCTTTATGACTGTGATTTTCATTCAGAAGCATGTTGGCGATTCAGAGGAAGGGCTAGCTCCAAGGCGGCACTTTACTCACTGTTTACCTTGCAACTGAGGGGGGGGGGGGGGGAGTCCCAGTAATCAGGATCTATAAAGTAGACAGGGATCTCTTAATCCCACAAATATTTACAGGTTGTTTTAAGTGGCCGTTTAACCCATGAAGTTGTGCTGTAGGTAGCTAGAGAGCAGGATGTCTTCAAAGAATATGGGCTTGGGTGAAAAGGAGTGCTAATCATATGAAAGGTAGCTAGAAAGCACGTGTGAGTGGTATCTTTTTAAATGCGTACGCTGGCCTTTTCCAGCCTTGATGCAGATGGAAAACAGACAACAGCCATATATTAGGAAGGCTACTAGCTCGTGCTTACTCTTTAGATTAGCGAAGATTTCATGAACGCATGTAGCTCGTAACATGACCCATAATGTTAGCTAAGTGCCCAAGCTTGGCCCAAGAGCAAAGTACTCTCCTCCACTAAAGGACGTCATTTCCAGCAGCACATCAGCATTTTTTCCCTGTGACTATAAGAACCTTTTAACTAGTTTATGTCCACGTTTCACCTTTATTTCCATAGATTTGTGTCTAAGAGCTGCTGCTGTTAACATAAAGTATTCCTATGCTCGTCCCAGGACTCGGATTCTCAATACACTCATGCTAACAGACATCCTGTAAACACACAGTACTGTTTGCCTTTAGTCTTCTATCACTGCAATGATTTGTCATACGGTCTGCTTCTTCTCAACATTTATTCCTTATGTCGTCTCCAAGGGTTTTTTTTTCTGTTCGCCTGTGGCTTACTGCAGATTTCTGTAAAGCTGCTTTGTCTCTGTTATGTCCATTGTTAAAAGCGCTATACAAATAAATGTGAATTGGACTGACATGAATTGAATGGAGCCACTGTTACTAGTGGTATAAGTGACGTTAGGTTGGCGTGGTGAGGATTTTCAATGGTGTTTATGATTCGAATTCAACAGCAACATAAAATGACACATTCAATAATAACCTTTAGGTCATTTGTATTTTGAATCAGCCTTTAAAGCAGACACAATGCCACCTTTTCATTAGCATTCCCTCCATTTTCACGTTCATTCTGTCTGAGCAATATCCGAAGTGTTAATTAATTTAAGAGCCTATTATTCCCAAAGTAATCATTCCGAGAACCAGGAAAACAAACAACAACAGCAACTACAAAATCCCAAATGAAAGCTTCCTGCTGAATTTATGTAATTGTAACTGCTCTGACATGCATTTATACATTTGTAACACGCCTCAGTTATCGCACAGTCCTCCGCTGTCGAGTATAAATGCTACAGCACAAAGCTTTATGGCCATATAAATATGTCGTTTTGGCTGCATTCCTGGACTGTAGACACCTGCTGGATGCCAAGAAATAGCCCAGTAAGAATATCCAGGTCCTTTTTTATTTATTTATTTATTATTATTATTTTTATTTCAACTCAGGGCATGGTGAGGAGAAACAGCCATTTGGCCATCTTGGGCGTTTAGGTTTCAGGCAGATTGAAAACACATCTAAGAGAGCTATACTTACATATTTCCCTATTTAGCAGAGGGGGTAATTAGACAGCAGACGTTTTTTCTTTTTTTTACAATTTTTTGGCAGTTTCAGGAATTTGCATACATGTAGCTTTTTTTTGTCAGTCAGTTCACGGAAGCAGATGTTAAATTGCCCTTGAATCGGCTGATATATTAGATGCCTGTTCTGAGATTAGATAGAGGAATCAATAATGGACGCTTTGTCGCTTAAGCTTACACGAAGGCTACAGCTGCGAACGTGAATCAATAGAAGGGCAACAAAAAAGATCTGTGATTTATTTACTGTCACCCGTCTAACCTTATTACTTTGTGTGCCTTGTGAGCGTACATTTCTCTACTGTTAATAAGTGGCTTTTTAATGACTATATTAGCCTGTTTATGTTGTCAGGATTTGAAATGCAGTTAGTCCAAACGCCTCCAGATTTGCTTGGTAAGCAGAATATTCTGGCAGTAAACCATCTCTCTCTCTCTCTCTCTCTCTCTTTCTCGCTCAGTTTTCTTTGTTACCCACAGAAAGAAAGGGATCATTCAGCAGGGCAGCCCTTTGCAATTGCACAAAGCAGCCTTAAAAAGCACCTCTGCTTATGAGAAATAAACTTGTCATTGTGACTGACGTATGAAACCGACCTCAGTTTTGTCCTCGTAGCAGCTTTGCACTTCATGATTTTGTAAATCATGAAGTGCAGGAGCAAGCGGGAGACCAGTGATCCAGAGAGTCGTGAGGAATGGAGAGAAAAGGTCCTGAAACCAAGTGCTTGAGGAAAAAAAAGAAAAGAAAATACCACAGCAAACAGATCGATGTAGGAAAAGTGGCTGTAGTGTTAGCAACCGAGTTGTACTGTTTTCAATCACAAACTGCTTAGCGGAAGACCAGAGATTAGCTACAGGGCTAGTTATTTCTTTGTAGGTGTTGTGGGTTTTTTTTTGGCTTTTGTTGTAATTAGCAAAGGGTTGTTTGAAGAAAAGTTAATGAAGTAAATTGAAAAAATTAACAAACATAAGTGGTGTTTAGCACTGGTGCTGCACAGCAAAACGGTTCAGCGTTTGAATCTCATGGCTGACTGGAGCCTTTCTGTGAGGAGTGTTTTATATAAATGTGTGGGTTTCCTTCAGGTACTCCGGTTTCCTATAGTACAATGACATGCACATTAGATCAACTGCTAATTTGTCTGTTAGTGTGATTAGTGTTTATAACTGTATGAGTGCTGTAATAGAATGATGACTTGTTTAGGCTGTACCTCGCCTCTCACCCGAAGTCACACAACCCTGATGGAAAAGCAGTACAGATAATAGTTTATCATTTGTTCTGATTCTGTGGTACTAGTCAGAAGTGGTAACTTGCCACTGTGATTGAAAACACATAACTAAACCAGCATTATTTATAGCTATTTGTAGAACAGAAAATCATTTATAAAATGGTTGTCTTTCAATCACAATACCTGCTTTGAAAGCAATTATCTTTATATAAATGCAGTGTTATGGTATATTATTTAATCTGCTATAAATGCCTGTACATTTATTAATAAGATAACCAATGAGGAGCATGTCAGTAACGGGGGTTTCACTAAAACCATGGGAGGGCTGGGAGTGTCCAGTGAATGTTACGTCATTTACAAAAAGAAAACCCCACCAACAACATGAAGGCTATCACTAGAGATAATGTGCTTAGCTTTGCTGTGTGCACATTTTGCCCCCCAAAGCACTAATCCTAACACAAATACATTCAACATTTCAACAAGAAGAATTTCCATACCAGTGTGACAATTTTATCTCCTCCAGAACATTTGCTGTTCATCTACTTCAGTCAGTCACACCTACAGGCTAGCTGTTTTTGGTACAGAATTAGCAACAGCACCATGTGTAGGATCCCATGTGAAATCTTTACATCCCCACTTGTTTTCATTCCAACTATTTCTGCTTTTTACTTTTTTATTCATACTATTAATGCCCAACTAACTGCCCTTTTCAAAATGATGATGTGTGACAACATAGAGCATGTGACTGGCAGCTTAATGACACCGTCATTACTATTTGAACTATCTGAACCATGCTGTTACATCACTGATATTTTTGAAAGGGAGCATGCACTTGAAGATCTGTCACTGCATTACTAATTGGATTGGCAATTTGTTCCTTATTGTAATTACTTCATTATAAGTATGTGCTGCAGGAGTACCAGATCCTCTGCAATGCAGGTAGCAATGCTTGTTCTGCAGATTAAACACTGCTTTTATCCAAAAGGTCTGTTTATCTTTTTGGAGGGCGTGCTGAATTAGCAACAAACAGCAAGTAATACAGAATAAATCTGTTCGCCTTTTAATTTGGAAATAGCAAGCAACAACGTGGCAGCTTTAAGACGACAGCTCTTCCATCTGTTTTTTTTTTTTTTTTTTTTTACTTGGCCGGAGACTGTTAATGCCACTTAAAGCAGGTAAAGGAAGAAAGGGAGCTGTCGGCAATTGATGTGGAAATTGCCTCGATCATAAGCGAAATAGCGCAGAGCATATATGGGCACAGAAGGAGAGAGCGGAAAAAAACTTTCGACTATAATTGAAGGTCCGGAATAATAAAGCAGTTCTTCAACCAAAGAAATGGGGAGTGTTTAAATAATTAAAGGAAAGGTTTTTTTTTTCTTTTCAGTGTACAGCCTAGTACACAGATGACAGCCAGCGGAAGTCCATGCCAGTGGAAAGCGAGAGCGCTCCATTAAAGAAAATGCTCTGTAATGTTTGGCGAGAGAGCTCTTTTGTGTTCTCAGTCTCTGTCGTCTCAGTTTGCTCAGACGTCTCGTAGATGCCATGCTTCAGATATACAATTCTTGTATAAATTAGATTTTTAATAACTCTTTGTACCTCACCCAGTATTTTTAAATCAGTTTTTATGGCAATTTATTAGTTGCCAGCACCCATTCCATTATCTACCCAGACTCATGCCAGTTTCCCCCAAAAAAGAGAGTGTGACCACTGTAAAATTCCTCACGGGACAACTCGTCTTTTTTCTGGTTTCTAAGCATCAGATATCTGAACACACTACAAAGAGCATTGTGTTTTGTTTAGCCTGACAGTACTGCAGAGAAATAAATAACAGTTATTCAAAGAAGGCTCTGTCAGACTCTTTAGCATTATTCACCAAGCAAGAAGCCAACAATTATTATTTTATTACATACTACATGGTAACAGAAGAAACATAAGAAAGCAAACTTTATTCCTTTTTTTTTTTTTCATTTTAAGCCTGACAATATTATCGTGAGTTTGGGTGAGGAATAATGTCCATTATCCCAAAGAACCAGATCATGTTTTTCCACATATGTAGCATATACAAAATAAAAATATGAATAACTTAATTAAAGTAAATGCTTACTATTCTTATAGGGAGCCTCCTGTTTAGGAATGATCATGTGCGGTTGCACAGTGGTGTAGTGGTTAGCACGTCCTCCTCACAGTACTGGGTTTGAGTCATGGCTTGGCGAGGATGTTTCTGTGTAGAGTTTGTATGTTCGCTCCGTGTTCGTGTGGGTTTCTTCTGGGTACTCTAGTTTCCTTTCACAGTCCAAGGACATGCACATTGGGCTAATTGGCTTTTTTAAATTGCCCCTAGGTGTGAAGGTGTGACCCTATTAGGATAAAATTAATGAATGAATGATTATTTGGGCTGTACCAGTCTGTAGTTGAATTCTGATTGGTCAGGTTTCTATAGTAACAGTTATTCACAGGGACATGTAGGATGTATTCTCCATACAAACCGTAAATACAAAATTAGTGAGTAATATGTCTAAGGACTAGGAAATGGAAAAAGGAAGCTGGTGCGAGAAGGACTGCTTATAGCTGCTATAACAGGAACTCTGTTGCAATGATGAAGACGATGTGTCATTTTTTAATAATTTTAAAATGCTCAGTGAAGGCAAATTGTTCGCATAACATTCCTTATATAATGTCAGTATCAAGATAGGACATGTTTCTTTAGCTAAAGCTTTATCAGGATTTCACGTTTTCTTCATGTAGTAGAAGAAACCTTCGACGGCTGCATCACTGCTGGTTACGGCAGATGATCTGAACCTTATCTTAATGAGAGTCAGAAGGACGAATAAACTGATTTGGCCGCAGCATCGGCACACTTTGTGATAACTGCTTTAGATTGTCCTTGGACGTCTCATGTCCATCTTGAACCCAATGTTTTTCGTTAAATCTCAAAAGTTTTTATGGATACTCTAGCTTCTTCCCCTTTCCCGTAACCAACTCTACAGTGATTCTCCACAGGGTTCCCATGCACCATTGGATTTCTGGTATATCATGGACTTTTACAAAGTCTGTTTTAGGTATTGAACAGCAGGGGGTTTGATTTTTGTTGGTATTTGGGGTGAATAACTTGGTTATTTCATATATATATAAATATATGAAATATGAGAGTGTAAATGTTTGTGTGAGTGTCGGATGTCCAAGTAACCGTAGTTCAGTGAGAAGGCCAATGGAGTTCGACCTAGAGGCCGCCCCAAAAAACACTGCAAAGGCTGCACAAAGGATGACTTAAAAGTGTTTGACTTTGTTTAGTTTAGTAATTTGCCAATCAGTGGACAGGAGAGTGACATTCCGGTTTCAGGGTAAGAAACACCTCATGGACAAACGTGAAGCTGCTCCTGCCAAACATAGAGCTGGGGGGGACCCCACTCGCCATGTGTGACGTAGATGATGACGATGATGATGGTGGTGGTGGTGATTATGGTGATGATGGTGTTGTGTCCATTACAGGTGATGAATATTTAGGTTTTGTTTAATGAAAAAGGGTAAAGTCAGGAAATGTATATGTATGTAGATGCTTGTTTTTCTATTCATTGGATTAAAAAACTTTAATGACTTTCACCATGGTTGAACACAAAGACTTTTTTGGGGGCGCTTGATGCATTCCTGATCTTGTAATTAACGTATCTTCCTTCCGGCCTCGTTACATTCCAACAGAGTCAGATTTAGGGATTGTTTTTTTTTCTCATTAAATCCCCAGATGATAACAGACTCGTTCAGCTCATTATTGCACATCCACATGGGATTCAGGTCACAATTCTATCAGGAGGACCCGTCCGTCTGTCTGTGTGTGTCTGAGGGTGCTTTTAAAGAAAAAAAAGAACAACTCTCTACATTGATATCAGCAGCACGTCTGGTGTGTTTGCTGTCACATGACTTGAAACAAATAGATGGTGGAAGCAGGAAAGTCGGTTTTAGATGTGGACAATTGATATGTATTGTCATGTGTATAGATGACTTGAACTCCTCCCAGTTAAATAATCAGAGCAAGATTCTGTCACACATGTGATAGCCTGTGCCTGAGCTGTAATCTCCCATCAAGGGAGGGATTTTAGAGCTTATCGAGGGTTGTTTGATGAAGTAGTTGCGTCGTTTAGATGGTTTATGGCGGTCTTTAAGTAAAGCAGCAGAGCAGTATATCTGGCAAGTCTTCCTTTCTTT
Organism: Porochilus rendahli; assembly: GCA_039654305.1. Classification (NCBI taxonomy): domain Eukaryota; kingdom Metazoa; phylum Chordata; class Actinopteri; order Siluriformes; family Plotosidae; genus Porochilus; species Porochilus rendahli. The sequence goes on from JBCNYG010000019.1 coordinate 20,192,193, forward strand.
CTTTCCTTTTCTTTTTTAAGAAGATTGAACATAATTACTCCAGCAGCTGAACAATAGCACTTAATTGTCTGTCTTTAAAGAGTATTACTTGTCACATTGTACGAGATGATCCCAATAAAATATTGTCTGAATTCTTTAACAGACGGTGTGCTGTCTTCAGATTGTGTACTAAAGATCCTGCAGTGATAGACCTGTGATTAGAGAATATTATTATGTCCAGTATGATCCTGGCTCGGGCGGCACGGTGGCGTAGTGGTTAGCACGTCCGCCTCACAGCAAGAAGGTCCTGGGTTCGATTCCCAGCTCG
>JBCNYG010000019.1:20220785-20233285 GCA_039654305.1 Porochilus rendahli
TATATTATTGATAATGCCTATATATTAATAACAGCAATATGGTGAAATATTGTATATACATTATAAGCATATAGAGTTTACATTAAATATTTTTAGATAATTTTCTAACAGGTTGATTTTATTTTAAGTTATTGATTGAACCATTCAAGGAAATTCCAGACCTCTCGACAGTCAGTCACATTACACATACTATTGTTGCCATATAATAAAATATTGATGTTGGTGATATGCTATAATATCAGTGTCAGCAATATGAGGATATAGTATTTATAACAGAGATATGATGATATCTGTGTCAGCGATATGATGACATTTGTTGAGGGAAAGAACATTGAATTACTTGCTGCACCTTTAAGACATTCCATTAGACCATGTGTATGGATATATAATCCAGTATGTGTTAGTTAAAATGAATAGTAAAAATAATAATAATAGTAAAACGACCACAGTGATTAGTACTGCTGGGGTTAATGCGTTTTGGTCTATTATCTTTCAGATTTTAAGTAGTTTACAGCTATGCTTTTACTATGAGTGCTCTGAGGAGCCATTGCTTCACGAGCATTTGTAAAGCATCACATCAAATTGGAACCAAATAACTGCTCTTTTCTCTGGATGGTGCTCGGGGCTTGCGAAGACTTGTGCGTCCTGACAGCTACAAGTGCTACAAAACATTTTATTAAAGTGCCGAGTTTCCCCACGAAAATGCAAGCACGCGCGAGCACACCTTCACTCGCCTAAACAGCCACCTTAATTTGTCAATAAACCCCAAGCTACGAATGACATCACCGTAATGCGCCGATTGTCTGTCAACTGAGCAGGGGAGCAAAGAGCGGCCTCCCGTGGCCGGAAGCATCCAAAGAGAAAGAGCGTCCCCCGTCAGGCAGAATATCTCTGACCAGCATTCAGCGTGAGCCATCAGCTTCCATTTTTCTTCAGCATACCTTAATAATGAAGTTACTGGTTGTTTTAATCTTCCAGCAGGGCCTCGCAAATGAATTCAAGGCCGCCCTGTTGGAATGGATTATCTCTCAGGTTTGACATTTGAGGTTGCGCTGATATTTTTAGTGTCCTCCTTTGCGATTTGGACTAATTATGCTGCAGGCTTACTTTCGATACAAAAGCTCATTTCTGGCAATAACTCCTCAGAAAGAGCAAGAAGAGTCGACATTTCTCGCTCCAGATCCAAATCAGGTTTTGAATTTGTCACCTTTTTTTCCCCTTGTCCTCACTTGAAAGTGAAGGAACGCCGGATGTCATTAAGTAACTACACAATACAATCCTGCAATGACATGCACACATTCGGAATGCTGTGCAGGAAAAGGAAACATCAAGCTTGTTTTTTTTTAAACAAGCATATCCCCAACAGACTTCTTACACCCTATATGCATAATTCATGCCAGAAAAATGGATCCTTTCAGGACACAGTGTCTACTTTGTAATACACTGTTACTGTAGATTTAGGCTTCATAAACAGAACGTAGTGGTAGATAATCTCTTGAATTCCTTTTCCTTAAATCTCCCACTACTTGCCCTGCTTGTCCCAGCCATTCTCTGGATAGGGTTGTGAGTTGATTCACGACCAGCACCAACATCCTCGGTGCGTCTGGCCATAAACATTTAATGAGTCAGTAGCGGTAGACGTGAACGAAATGCACAGCAAAGCTTCTGATAATAGCTTCAAAGCAAACAACGCCTCAAGGTTTCGCAGTGTGCTGTAAGACAGAGGGGAAATATTACTGAACTTCTCCTTCTCATTGTTGTCGTGGCTGGTATTATTGTTGTTGTAGTAGTTGTATATTTTTACACTCTTTCACAATTTAACTCCATTTAAGGTGCTTTGCCAGAGCACCAAAACGATAGCAGATAAAAGAATATGACTTGAACATGACTTAAGGCAGAAAAAATAACTGTCGCTCGCTCTTGTTCTCCAAAAGACTTTTACTTAAGGAATGCAGAGGGCTGGTCAAAAAGTTGGCCCCCAGTAAAATCTTTTTGCCACAGCATAATAGTCAAGAGGATGGTGATAAATGGTGTCATGTTTAAAGTTGTTATTATGTTTGTGTCGGGCCGCCACAGGCAATGTGAAGTCATTTGAAATTGTAATTTGATATTTTGGATAAACCAGACTCAACAGCTAGCCTATACAACATTCTCAACAGTAAAACACATCCCAATCTGATCAATCTCTCTCTCTCTCTCTCTCTCTATCTCTCTCTCTCTCTTTAACATTACCTTCAGTCTTTTTCCTCATTAATTTTTCCCAGGTAATTACAGGCGGTAGCCTAAAAAACAACATAAAACCAGATTTTGGTGACACCGGCTGTAAATATTGCACCTGCAAACAGTAATTTCCGAATGTTTGCTCCAACATGTTTACTTTATCCATTTACAGTCGCTCTGTGAAATAGAGGCAAAAGGCAAGACAGATATGTACAGGTGGTGCATTTTAATTTTTCAGCCAGCCTCGGGAAGAGAACAACACTGCGTTGTCTAGCTTGGTTTCAACCGAGCAGGAAATTACAGTTGAAAGCTCTTGACTTGGTCTAATAAATGGGGCGTGTCACCACAAAATGAGTGCAGTGGAGCAAAAGGTCATTTTGAGACATAGTGATCTGAAATGAGAGCACAGAACATGACCATTACCATTTTTTGATATATGTTTGGATTTATATAAAGTAACAGTCAAATGTTTTAACATATTTTGTATTCTATACAATCCCAGTAGTGTACACACATGTCTACACCTTTGGTACTATACATTCCTTATAATGTTTATCTGACCTCATCTGGAAAATCCAAAAATAACAAGTTTACTTTTTAAGCCTTCTGTGTTTTTGAGAAGGATGAAGTCCGGGGAACTTCTGCTCCGAATTTCAGTTAATTATCTACAATATTCTCTAAGATATCAGAATTTTACGTTTTCAAAAGCTAAGGTCGCAAGGTTATTGTCACAATGTCATCTATCTATAAGCAACAGTTTGTCAAAACATACATTTTTCGGAGAAATAAACACTGATAGCAGACCCTAGCACTGATTGCACCGGTCTCCGGAAATTCACCTGGAGTACAGTACGTTAGTACACTGCAGAAACATAGTTCACATCAAACTACAATGGGGTCCTCTGAACTAGAAGTAAACAAAGGGAAGTTTTTTAGTAGTTAGAGAAACCAATTTTCAGTGAATCTGTGGATTCCTTATTTCACGAAAGTCATAATTTGATGAGATTTAATAGTTTTATTGCAAAAGTAAGCATTGTTTGCTATAGTGAATGATATATCTTTCAGTTGGAGCAATGACCTCCTTTTGGCATGGATCATGATTGATCACCTTACACAATGCATATCTTATTAAATAATTTATCAGTTTGGTTGGGTGGACCATACTGTACATTATAAAATATTCTAATCTAAAAGAATATATAAATAAATATGACTTTGTAGGCCAAATAAATGTGTGTTATGCATTAATTTCAATTTACACATCACATTACAGCTGATGTTCTCCAAATCTGCTTGTTTGTCTCAATTTGCTGCAAAACATTTAACAAATAAGCCCCTATTTTAGAGAAATAGCAGTAGGTGAAAAAAATTCACTAAACTTTCTTTTCTGACCATATTTTAGTTCTCATTATAAGATGCAGTGATCTGTGGTATGTTTGCATGCATTTATATTTCACACTTGTATATTTTGTATGTTTTTCAAGCTAAACTGCTTAAAGAGGAACAGAAGCATGTGCTCATCACTCACATGTGTATTTATAATGCTTGCTTTTGATGAATCGTTTTTCCAGTTACATGTCGCTGGTTCAGCGTAGTATTATGCTGCTTTCAGAAACTATGCCATATCAGGAATTAACCGACACCCACGCTATTTGCAGCAGTTGGAATCCTGTGTACTTGCTTTTGTGTGTCACGAAACATGAAATGTGGCATTACTATAAACCCCCACCTCCACGGCAATCTGGAATGTTAATTTATTAACATACTTAAGCTTGTACAGTGTGAAATTTACTCACAGAGAGTTTGGGGGATGACAGTGATCAGTCACACTGCGCTACGAGCTGGATTACTGGTCAGTGCACATGCTACAGGTCAAAGCCCCTCATGTGATCTTTCAACTGTGGTGTGCATTAACGAGCAGTGGGGATGCTCAGCACCTTTTCTCTTTTTCTCACACCGAGCACACACTTGCTCAGCCAGGCGTGGCTAAGAAACAGCGCGGCATTAGTGTTCCCAGCACTTTACCTCAGCGAACTAGGTCAAAGAGATATATTCAGTTGGATTGCGCCTGATGTGACATCCCACCTAAGTTTACACCCGTACAGAGTTTGCTGATTGATCTATATTTACATTTCGCTTCCCGCATTAGGGGTTAGTGGGTGCTATATTTTCTACACGCCACCGATATGCGCAAGAGCAGTATAGAGGTCACTTTGCTAAAGAGGGTAAAATATATCTTGTGCCTGTGTACTATGGATATGGGTCAAAGAATAAAAATTGTTTACTTTATGCAACCTGTTCATGTGCAGATTGTTTCTATGATTACTCTTACACATCCAGTGTAGTGGAAAAGAATATTATTACAATTTTTACATGGAAATCCTTAAAACCGTAAAAAGTAAAAAAATAATGAATAATTGAAAATGTTATTTTATTTAAAACAAGTACTCTCTTTGTGTGAAATTAGATTGTTTCTTCAATGCTGGTCATCTAAACGGTAATCTAGCATCACCCGAATCTAGAAATATTAGCATTTAACTGTTTAAACAACTGATCTGATAAATTTTTTGGAATTCTGTGTCTGTTATTTCACTGTCATTATCTATATAATTGTAAAATAGTAACTGTGTTACTGACATGTTTAACTGACATGTTAAACATGTAACTGAATATGGATGCGTTACTCAGAATCATGCAATAACTGATATAAATACAGTAATAATGATAATAATAATAATAATAATTACTGGGTTATCAAATGCCGGCCATGTCTCTCACTGTCTGTGGTGAGAAGCATGTAAATGAAACATTGCTGATTTTCATTAAGAGTAAGCTGCATAGCCGTCAGCGTGTTTCTGCTTTGTGATGGCCTGGCGAGCTGTCCAGGGTGTACTCTGCTTTCGGCAAGTTGGCTGAGATGGGTGCTTACCTCTCTACAACCCTATTCAGGATTAAGCGGTTCAGAAAATGAATGAATGAATAAATGAATGAATACAGTAGGGTGCACAATATCCATTTTCATGTGACGGAGGGAGGTGGTTGGGGCGTCTGTTTTGAGATTCTCATGTGCATGTGAAATACCTGCAGAACGAGTGGTTGAATGTTTTGTATGATTTGTTAAGAACACGAGGTCAAACGCACGGTCAAAGAGCCAGAAACAGCTTTCCTTTACTTACCGTAGCTTCCTTTCTGTTATAAGTACAGTCCAGGAACACAAATTAGTACCAAGAAGGACTAGAGTTAATGATTGCAGAGGCGTCTGTTTCAACGCCGTTAACATCGAGATTGGGGTTTGTTTGTTTTAGAAAGCTTACCATCTGTCAACACTTGAAGTGTGCTTTGGGAATGGATCCCATGGGACAGGGCATTCATTATTCTTAGTAACCAGGTCAGGGTCATGGTGGTTTCAATGAGGCCACTAGTTTGTTTATACAATATTTTGGGAAATAGATTTAAATAAACCCATTAGAAAATGTTGAAAACCTAAAAGGATTAATGATGGATGGAGGAACTTTTAAAGCCAGACGTCTTATACCATGCTGACAGTGGTGGCTTTTCTACACCTGTGGTTTTACCCAGGATTCACAAGAGAATGGTCCTAAGGGGTTGTTCGACTTTTACAACCTTTTCAAAAGTTAATGCTGCATTTATTATGTCTATTTGTATCCTATTTCAGTTCTTTCGCTGTTCGAGCAGATAGTGTTTCTGTTCAGAAGTCGCTCGTCCTTTGGTTACGCCACATGACCCGTAGTCAGCGTTTAGCTGCCTGTTTGGACCAGATCATTTAACAGCACTTTCTAGTTTTTACTCTTTTATGTGTGCTGTTGTGATGGAATTCAATCTCACTGATACACAAATCTCTACTTTAGCATTTATGTGAACAAATACAGTAAGTGTACTTTCAGGGTGTTCAGGAATATTCATTTCTTCCAGCAGATTAATGTCGGTGTATCTCTTTCCATCTTTATGTTGGTGTAAATGTGTGTCAGAGCAAAGTGCTCTTTGATTTACCCTATTTATCTGTTTATTGGCCTTTTATTATGTGTTCTAGCTACAGAAAGCCTTTCCCTTTGTGTAAACTAAAGAGCAAACTAAAAGCACTTACAGCTTTGGAGCAACAACAAAAAATAATGGTAAATAGTAGGGGTAAAAATTACTAATGCAAGAGTAAACACTCTTATATAAGTGACCACACTGACAAAGATCACTTAAGCCAGGTCTATATTTAACTATTAGGATTAACCCATTTAGGATTTATTATATCAGTTGATTTCCAGAGCATTTATTAAGCAGTAATGGGATTTCTACGTGAAGGTCAGTTACAGATGCATCACATCCATAATGCTATGTCTCATCCAAATCATTAGCTCTTCGTAATGTTTTTTTTTTATCTTTAATTTGTGCATAAACATCCAGCTTTTAAAATATCGCTCCGCGTTCTCCTTGAAAGCTCACATTACCATTATGCAAATGTTCCCTCAGATACTGAGCTCATGCAGGCAACAAGATACTTTGCAAGTCAATATGAGTTCATATGTCACATTGATTACACTCTGTCTTTCGCACGCGTTCCATCTTTCTCAGAATAAAGACGCTTTAATAAAGCGAGAGGGTCGTCGTCTGGAGTTACAAATAACACGTCATTCGGGTCATTATTATTGAGAAACTATGCTCTCTGCCATATGATACATGCCCCTAGTGAACATAATTATGTTTCCTTATACAGATGTGTTCTATAGGATGTAAGTGAGCGCCATTACGAGGCTGTTATCTTTTTGGAAATACTCGACGATGCCAACACTGCGCCAGGTGCAGCTATGGTTCTCAAAGACCTGGCTCAGCTCCGTTCTCTCAGGCTTTACGTTTCATACCAGCTTTGCTTTGCATACCACACTGACATCTCAGTCACCCAAGAGACACGTTCAGCCCGTGTTGTGTTTCACTGTAATTAACTGCTATTATGCCAAGCACTTCTGGCTGTTTGGGAAATAAAAAAAAAAAATAAGGGGGAGGGGGGGGGGCTTGTTCCATTCTGAATAGCTTCCAGTTTGCTCTCACGTGTTTATATTTCTATTGTAGCGTTTGATATTATTCAGCAATATAAGTAACAGACGAGTTTGATAGCCTACACTTGGGAGCTCTAAGTTGGGCATTGTCATTCATGCAGAAAGAATAGGCTAGTGTTAAACAATTACGGTGCTCCAGTTAAACAATTACACTGCATTGTGTCTCCCTCGCCATCACGAGCGCAAGAGCCAGAGCCAGAATCATACATCATTCTGTGGATGTGAGTGTGCAGGGACTCTCCTTGCCATTTCAACAAGGTCATTTCAAAAGCATGTACGGAATAATTACAACACAAGAAGCCTTGTGGAGAAAGAAAGGTCTAAATGAGACCGTGTTGATGGAAGCGATTAGCGCTTGAATTGCATCTCCATTCTTGTTTTTTTTTTCACTCCACAACATTTTTTTCCCCCCACTAACCTGGCACTCATGTATGCTCTCTGAAAAGAAAGAGGTTGTAGGACAACATCAAGAAATTATAGGCCTAGTAACAGCAATGGCAGAAAATCAACCTACTGCTGTTTTTTCTAAACAGCCCCTCAAAGATCAAGGTGCAGGAAAACAACGCTATGCCTGGTGGCTGGATACATCCTCAAAGATTCAAATCATCCTTATGTTTTTAAAGCCCTACCCTTCATCACTAACCCCCTCGGGATCATTTCCATCGGTGACAGGGCCGTTTTACTGCTTGAATGATTAAATACTTGTAGAATGTCTGCAGCTTTCCCCCTTTTCTGACAAACTATTATTGTACAGCTCTCCACACTTTAGTCATTTTAAAGGTCACTTCCAAGACCTTGTGACATATTTTCTCTCTCTCTCTCCCTCCCTCTCTCCCTCTCCCTCCCTCCCTCTCTTTCTCCCTGTCTCTCTCTCCCTGTCTTTCTCTCTCTCCCTCTTTCTCTATCTTTCTGTTTCTCTCTCCTCCTCCCTCTCCCATCCCTCTCTCTGTCTCTCTCTCTACCTGTTTCTCTCTCTCCCTCCCGCTCTTTCCCTCTGTCTCTCCCTTTCTCTCTCTCTCTTTCTCTCTCTCCCTCTCTCTCTCTCTCACTCTCTATCTCTGTTTCTCTCTCCCTCTCTCTTTCTGTCTCATTCTCTGTCTGTTTCTCTCTCCCTCTATCTCTCTCTCTCTCTCTCAGGCTTTTTTTTTCTGCAAGAATACACTTTACAAGTTAGTTTATCACTGCCAAGTAACTACATTATTCTCTGTGAGCTGCATCCCAATGATTTTTGTGTCCCTTGTCTTTGACTTTTATTCACAGAGGCTTTTTTCCCCTCTGCTGATCTCCAGCAGTTCTACAGTATATGCCCTGCTGTATATAAACCACACAATTGGAGTAAGGCTGTATGTTCATTGTGTGCCATAGCCTATTGTTACACATAATCACATAATTATAAGCGATGATTTCATATTGCTGGAGGCTTTGGACGGCTGCTCTTGAGCAGAATGGTTGAGGGTTTTTTTACAATTTGAATTTGAAGACAGGTAGGAGTTTTGCAGATGTTATGTTGAAGTTTAAGTGCATGCTGCTATGGTCTTTTGATGTATTGCTTTAATATAGTACATGGACTACCCACTGCGATGGCGCGGTTTTTTTGTGAGAATGTGAGTGTTTGTTTATATTATTATTATTTCATGAAATGAATGAGTAATGAATGAGCAATAGTTGAATTGTTTAATTACTTCTTCCTGGAACAAAATATTTTCTTTCAATACAAGTAGTAACAAAAACATGCATCTCGAATGTGAATGGAACATGATTCTGGAACTGGGCTGCGTTTGAATGCTGCCCTTGTTTAGAGTCTTTTTTTTTTTTTAAGGCTATTTGACGTTGAGTGCGATTGTTCTTTATAGACGTTTAAACAAAGTCAGGATGTTTTATTTATATTCATGCAAAAGGATTCAGAGCGATGCAAATATGCCTGTCGCCCAATAGATCCATTCCTAGTTGCTTTGCCTATAGTCTCTCGTGCCGTGTAAGTCCATGGCGGGTGCACACTGTTGACCCAGCGCTCTAGCCAGAGAGTGAAAGTCGCTGATTCAGATTTCGCCAGTGATATGCAAACAACCCTGCCTGCGAGTGCTGGGGCTGAAAAGGGGAGGGGAGCAAAGCGGAGATGGAGGAGAAGGGGTGGGTCTAAGAAAGGAGTCATGAATCATGAATCTTTCAGTTCACAGTTCCAGTAGAGGAGGGGCAGGAGCTGGCATTCTGAACCGCTCACTTATTATCAGCCACGATGTGGAATGGCATTATCGGGCACAACTCCAACCAGCAAGCCTTGTCGAGAAACTAGGGCAGGATTTGTAGCCATGGTTCCCTGCCTGGGCCTTAGTGCTATGCTAACATTGTACAAAAGAGCACGTGTGAGCCCTTGACTTAAAAGGAATATATACCTAAGGCTTTTAAGCACCTTCCCCAGCCCGAGATCTGCTGACACGTTAAATACAGCTGGAAAGCCATTTCTGGAAAAAAAAAAAAAAGCTACGAATGGAATTATCTCATGGATTCAATTCCTATATTCCTGGGAAAAAAAGTGTAGAATGAAATGAAATTTATTTGGGAAGTGGAGCTCACATAAAGACAATCAATGACTCCAATGATCTTGTAGGTCTTCAGTATGCCCTGTTCGCTGTGCAGCTGATTCCTAACAAGGCCATAATATTCCGTTTCTCAGTAGGGCATCACCAGCAGATCGATCCCATTCAGCCCTTTCAAACAGTGCTCCTTTAACAGGGGGCACTGACTTCAAAGTTATATTAAGTTTCTGGTAAATATGCGCACGCTGCCGGTAGCCCGGTTGTCATGGGGATCCTGTGGAACGGAGCGTGTTGCTGGGTATGTGTTGATTAGCACCTGGCATCGATCCAAACCCGTCTCATATCGTCCACGCAGATAAGAGAAGGCTCCTCCTCATTTTTATTTTCCCCATTTCTCTCCCAAGCTCTATCAGGCTTTGAAGTGCCTAATAGGTTTAAAGGTCAGGATTAGCACATTTGTGTCACCACAGAGAAGGCGGCGCGCGAACGGGAGCTTTCCTGCACCCGTACGGCCATCATGCATTCGTACAAAGACGCTGACCTTGTTTACGCCGTAATGAAAATCATCAGTGCTTGAAACCCAATGACGGCTTATGATTTGCCTTCCTTTTGTGTCTCTTGTGACAAAGATCACATGCTGAGACGCATAATTATGTTCAATGGAAATCAAAGTGTGAGGGGCAGGCAGAAGATCTTTTATATCTCCCTGGTAATCGGAGCCACCGTGGAATTCACATTATGTCAGCAGGAGTGAACAAACAGCCCTAGTTATATACAGCCTCCCTCTCTCCCCCTCTCTCTCTCTCAACCATGCTCGCTCACTTTCTCCCACACCCCCCTCCTTCCTTGCTTCTGCCATTCTTTTAAGAGTGACAACTCAAATTGGATGGATGTAAACCGAATAGTTAATGGCTTTAGGTTCTTTTTCATAGTTAAATGGGAGTGGGGGGAAAACCCTCCTTCCATGTGGAAGAAGTCAGGCTCTTATGCAGTCTGCATGGTCACTCTGCTGGGTGCCGAAAGCATTTATAGCCTTGTTTGTGCTCCAGCTATTTTTCTGCTAACAAAGCAAGCATTACAGCAATCTGAAGAGTCCTAATCTCAGATTAATGAATTCTTATTAAGCGTCTTATTATAGTAGGATTTGGTTATTACGTCTCGTGAGTAGTCCTGAAATTTGTGTGAACAAATAAGGACACTTTACTTGGGTTGCATAAATGCCTTACATCTGTTTAGCTCATCGGTGTGTGTGTGTGTGTGTGTGTGTGTGTGTGTGTGTGTGTGTGTGTGTGTGTGTAAATCACCTCAGTCTCAGATATGTCATCTGTAACCTGTCCACCTCCACCCCCACCCTGACAGGACAATCACTCATTCTATAGTATTCGACATCCTTCCCTAAATTCTGTTTGTTTAGACGGGGAGGAGGGGGAATCAGTATACTACACCCCATTTCCATGTACAATTATAGTAGGCTTTTACATTTTTATCTTAAAAAACTAATCCGAGACAGAATTCTGTCATTGACAGAAGTGTAAAGTGGTAATTCCAGAGTTCAACATTATTCTTAACTGAGCTGGAGCTATAATCATTGTTTCCTGTGTGTCACATCTTAAAATTATGTTTCTGAGGAAGTTTTCTGAACACATCATTATTTTGTTCATTTCCACTTTAGAATTATTATTAGGTTTTTTTGTTGTTGTTGTTGTTGTTGTTGTTGTTAATTATTATGTAATTTCCTAAAATATATATATATGATACTGTAATAACTGGAGTAGATCTCCAATCATAAGTACACTTGTATATTATAAGAGCCTCATTACAAATATCTTTGTTGTTGTGGTTATTGTGAAAGCCACAGGATTATGTTTATTTATACTGTAAATAAAGAATAAATACAGTGTGTGTATATTTCCACCCACACATGATCATACATGAAAACAGAAGCTCTGGAGTTTTACTTAGCTGTTTGTGGCATATGATGTCTTTTCTCTCCCTGGCTCTGGCCGTCACTAACGCAGTTGCATCAGCTATTCTGATGCAAGTCTTCGCTTCGTGTTTTCTTTCCTTTTCCATCTATACCACACTACTTATTCGGAAGAATTTACAGCAGGTGATGGTTCTCCGTGTAAGTTATTCCACACCTCGCCGAGCTCAAAGCCGCTTGAGCTGTTTCTGTTTGTAATGTCCAGTATGAATTGTATGTTTGCGTTTCTTCGATATCCGCCTGAGACCCAAAAATTAATGTTGTGTGTCTTCTCATTTCTTTACACTGCTTCTGTCCCACTATTGAACTTGATCAGTGTCTTCAAACAAGAAGAAAGTTTGGGAAAAGAGTAATACCCAATGGCTCTCATATGAGGATCATATGAGGATCTTTCAAGGCCATACATACTGTATTGTTGGAGGAAAATATGATGTCCTCATATGTGGACATTGGGGTCTCAAGAGGATACATGTTTCATGTTCCTAGATGATCTGTTTCATTCTTTTGTTTTTATTTCTTTGGAAGCTTAAGCTCTTTCTGTGTTTTTACTGCATTTTATGTTCTGATATTCGATCTGAACTTGTGTGTTAAACATCCAGTGAATTATATGTCAACACAGATGGCCTGTGCTCAGGCAAGCTGCACATTAGCATCTTCATTTAGAAGCATAGCATTAAGCGAAAGAGAGAGAGA
>JBCNYG010000019.1:20310214-20324362 GCA_039654305.1 Porochilus rendahli
GTAGCTTGCATGTTCTCCTTGTGCTTGCATGGATCTATGTATTTGGTTTCCTATCACAAATCAAAGACATGCACATCAGGCTAATTGGCTGTTCCAAATTGCTCCTAGGTGTGAGAGTAAATGTAAATGGTTGTGTGTGTTGGCCATGTAATGGTCTGGTGAGCTGTTCAGAGTATAGTCGGCTGAGATAGGATCCAGCCTCCCCACTACCTAGTAAGCAGTTTTATCGTCATTTGTTTTGTGTGTGTGTGTGTGTGTGTGTGTTAAGATGATACAGTAAAATATTTTGTTTATTACCTCCGCCAAGAAGGTTATGCTTCCACTGGTGTTGGTTTGTTTGTCTGTCTGTTTGTTTGTCTGTCTTTTAGCAACATTACTCAGAAAGTTATGAACGGATATTGATGACATTTTCAGGATTGAAAAGTCAGAAATGATACAAGGAGCAATTGATAAAATTTTGGCTGGGGCTAGATTATTGCCTGGATGCAGGGAATTTTTAAGGATTTTTTGTGGCCTTAGCGGAGGTATGCACTCTCTGAGTGCTTTTCTAGTTTATATTGGTTTCATCAGTATTTTCATTGGATGTTGTCTATTCATGCTAATTAATCCATCTAATAAAGCTATTTTATTTCAGCTAGATCACCCATCAGCTGATGCAGTGCAGTAGGATTCAGGATTTGGAATCTTAGGATCAGCGCACCATGAAGTGAGATTTCTTTAAATTTTCAATCCAAATCAGATATTCAAATACAAAGTCAGTAAGGAGTAGGGTTTTTCTTTTTCAAGTTGTTGTGGAAAGATCCATGAATATAAAATATAAACAAATAAACATGAAATCAGTTTGTTCAAGTCTACTCTTTTGTTCAACCCTGATTTTACACCGGAGGTATCCAGTGTCAAACCCTTTGTCACCTTCTTGTTGTTGCTGTTGGTGGTGTTTCTGTGGGCAATTGTCTCTAAAAGTCCTACTCCTCCATTATTAAAGATCAGAATCCCATGAAATTTGGCAGACTTTTTCTTGTGCACAACAGATAGAATTCCATGGTGCCCGATTTTGGATTTTCAAACCGGAAAGAGAATTATGACATCGCAGCCAAAAAAAAATTAATGTCCAACTGCTCCATGATGCGTGGACAGATACAAACAAAAATTGGCAACAGTTTACTATAGAACAATACCAACAATTCTGCGGGGTCAGGCTCTTCACTTTTTAACCTGGATGTCGAATCATGACATCACAGTGATGGAAGTCTTACATTTCCATTATTACTGACCGGAATCACACGCAATTTTGCAGGCTCATACTACATAACCTGATGAACAATGTGGAGAGATTTTAAAACCAGAAAAAGAATTGTTGTCATTACTAAATATGTTACAGATATACCTCTGGCATGCAGCTCATCTGAGCTTTCTGTAAAATGAATAGAAAAAGCTGAAGTGTTATGGAAAGTATTTTGCCGCTTTGTTGGCAGCAGTACAAGTTTTGAAGCTGTTGCTATATAGACGTCTATAGACATTACAACTGTAAAGGAATGCTCTGACAGTTACATTTCATCATTATTTACTTTTTGAGTGACCATTAGTACACAAACATACAGTATAAACAGAGCAAAGGAATTAAATTGAATAAAAATGTTTTAAAGGAGATAGAGAGAGTGAGAGAGGGAGAGAGAGAGAGAGAGAGAGAGAGAGAGCCAGAGTAAATAAACAGACTAAGCTATGAACTGCTTTCCAACAGTATGACCTGGTAAGGGCCTCCTTATTAGAATAAACAGGCACAAAACACAGGCTGTCAGAAAAGCAAACATTTGCAGTATTCATATGAAACATTTCAGCCTTGGTGACACATAAAATCTAAACAGCCCTCCAGACTGTAGTGAGTTCTTCGATTGTTGGTGTGTAATAGCAACCCGAGATCAGTTCCTGTGGCCAAATATCTCCTCCTGCACTGCTGCAGACAGGTGAAACAGACCTGAGATGTTTACCGCTGAGGACTCAGTGTGATAGCTTGCTGTGTGGGCATCACTGTGACGTTCTGTCTAACACCAAAAAGTACAAGGCGTAGGAACAGCAGTACAAATGTTTTATAAATCAGTGTGACCATTAACAGGATGCTTAAGGGGAAAAAACAAACTATGAATGCTAACAGATACTCTCTAGTTCTCTCTTATTAAACGTCATGTCATTCAGGTAATTTCCATGGTTATTTTTGCTATTTGCCCTAAATAAAACACTAAGCAACACTATGTTAGAAAGGAAAATTAGTGATTGTGAGGAGATGAAAATCACTTCAGAGCATGAATGCCGAAGTTCTGAAGCAGTTCTTCCTGCATATACCCAGTGGAGCTATCCGTCTCAGCCTGGGACAATGCACTCTCTTACATTGCACGCCAAAATGCACCACGTGTAGCGTCAGCTGAGATCCCTAAGGAATTAAAGCTTACAGTTTAACATTTACTCAGAGAACACATTATTATTATGATTATTATCATCATCATTATTATTATAATTATTATTATTGTTATTATTATTGTTATTCTTATTCTTCTTATTATTATTATTTTGTTGGTGGTGGTGAACAATGGTGCAGCCTCAGGGTCTTCCCAACCCACAATAAGTATTTCTGGGACAGGCTCTGGATCCACCATGACCCTTACCTGATTCGCCGAACCGTTTAATCCTACTTGGGTCGCAGGTAGGCTGGAGCAAAGGCAAGGTACACTGTAAACAGTTTGCCAGTCCATCATAGAACATACACTCACACAACTATTTACTCTCACACTTGCACCTGGGGCAATTTGGAACAGGCAATTAGCACAAAATGTGTACGTCTTTGGATTTAGTGAGGAAACCAGAGTACCCAGAGGAAACCCAGGCAAGCAAGGAGGTAAGATGTAAATATATGATATTATTATGCAAGTTAACGTTTGAGAGATTACAAGTGAAGCTGTAGTTTGAATAAACTAGTGTTGCTTTCATTGGTGAACATGGTACTAATTTAGCCAGGAAGTAATATCAGTATGTGGTTTGTGTCAGGTGTCTTTTGTCAACCGCCTCCACCCCCCCTCCCCGCCCCCACCCCACAGTTTTTTTTGTTTGTTAGTTTTTCTTTTTTTTTCTTTTATACTACAACACAGTTTAAGAGTTTGTAGTTTTTGTACTTTAACTTATTTTAAAAATGTATCTGCATGTACAATTTTCCAGATTTCAAACGTGGAACTGCATTTTTTTAAAAACCTTTGAATAGATAATAATGATCGAATAAACCATTCTGGTCATTATTGCCACTCCTGCTGTATTGAGTGAACAATACATCTGAATAACAAGAACAGCTTAGCTTGACATGCCACCCTTCACAAAATACCATAAGACAAGCATCAAGCATCTGCACCTCTCTATACTGGCATCCAAACTGTGGAATGAAACGGCCCCATCTGTCCAAACAGTTGAGTCCCTTGCTGTCTTTCAGCATAAAGGCCTATCATGCTAATAAACTCCTAAAACAACAATAATTAAGCATATAATTACAATAATTAGGATTCTGTATTACTTATTTCTTTGTGTATGAGAACTGACAACTGTTTCTGGTAGGAATATTTAGTGTTGTGATCAGATCTCATGCTAATCTGCACTGGACTGATAACGGATAACAAACTATTTACAAATCACAAAATCAACCACGTGCTGTAAATATAATTGTATGAACTATTAGATATACAGGGCAGGACATAATGTAAAAACTTTCCAACCTGTAACTTCTAACATTTCCTGTGTTAGCAGTTCTGTAGTACCCAGTTTGAAAAGCCCTAGTGCTTTTGCCAGAAGCTCACATCTTATTGAGATATATGTCCACTGAGACAGGGGAGGGGTGCTCAAAGAGTTTCAGAAGACTCAAGAAAACAACACTCATACATCAGAAGAAGACTCGGGGGAGGATTAAACCATTTTGTCATGGAAAAGAAAGTCTGTACTCCCCCCCTCTTCACCTACCTCAGCAGCACTTTAAACATGCCCTGATAAATTGGACCACTCTCACTGTAGTGGCTGTTTGAGCTAGAATGATCACTCATTTCACTACGATGACCGAACTCCGTCAGAGACGGGTGTATACTGAAATGAATGTCATAGTCGATCTCGCGACACACAGTTTCCAACTAACTGGCCCAGAACCCAGCATGGCTTTAAATGAAGGCAGGCCAGTGCACTAAATGTGGCAAATAAGGGAAGTTAACATGTCACGCTGTACTATTTATAGCTCATGTCTGTACGGAAGTATTACTTCACGATCAAAAATAAATATCACAATTCCATTTCCATTGGCGTTCAGCTTGTATTGATAGTTTATATCATACCCTATCAATAATATTTATATATATATATATATATATATACACACGGGTAAGATATAACATGGAACATCAGGTGCTTAGGATATACATGTATTCTGTATAACCTATTTTGACCCATGCTCTTATATGCCATGGTTATACATAGAATGCTGAAAAACATCCCGTGAGTGGCAGTTCTGTGGGTGGAAAGGTCTTGAGAAATGCCTGCAAGAAATTACCAAACTGGGCTCTAATTTACATTTTACAGCATTTGGCAGACACCCATATCCAGAACAACTTACATTTATCTCCTGTTTTAACAACTGAGCAGTTGAGGGTTAAGAGTCTTGCTCAATGGACCAAGGTACTGAATTCACAACCTTCTGATCAAAGGCCTAATGTCTTCAATCTTTGGCTACCATTAAATACCCACACTTTACAACCATGGTGACTTTGGGGGGGTGTTGTTCAGAAAGCACAATACACTTAATCTTGAAGCAGAAGGCCAACAACAGAAGAAAGGGGGAAAAAACACTTTAGGTTACACTCCTGTTAACCAAGCACAGCAATATGAAGGTGGGCTGAAAAGTTCATAGGCTGACTGGGATGGGGTAATGGCAGAGCAGTGAAACTTGACAGCTTCTACACCGAGGGGAGCCAAGCACCACAACACCGATGAAAGAAGTATAACCATGGAAGAATGAATGGATGAAAGAAGTGTGAAGAAGTGACCACTAGCCAGAATATGTTTAAAATAAACCACATTTGGTCAAATTACATCATGGTCAGCATATAACCTTTCAGCCCACCCTCATACAAGGTGAAACTGAGACAAGGCTTACTGAAACTAGGTAAATGAAGATATGAGGAAGATGTTAAAATATTATATATATATTTTGTGAGTTGTCCACTTTTGAACCAGACTCTAGAGAGAGTTACTTCAGTTACTTAGATGTTTTCCCATTATGGCTTATGGATGTGCTAATTGCTTAACAATTTTATTTGATCACCTGTAATAAATAAATGAAATAGATATATGTTTGAAAATTACTTTAACGTAAAACACATAACTTGACCAGAAAACAGTATTTAATTTGGCCTTTTTAACCGTGAATATTGTTGCTGGCGTTGTTTTTATGCATTCTTTCCACAGTTTCTGTAAGCACAGTGTTCCAAACTTTGGAACTGCTCACAATGACTGTCTTTGGAGCAAACCTTTGTGTAATAAAATCTTGAATTTATTAAATCTCATCCTTGTTAAAGTGGATTAAAATCTGGAGTTTTGGCCAGTACATTCCATCATTCCCAAATGTTCCAGATTTCTGTTGCTGGTTGATGTATGTATATACATCTACTGATGCCTCTGGAGACATCATCAATGATCCGGTGTTTCAGCTCTTTCAACATCATACACTCTCCTCCAGGCGACCTAGCCGGAGCTGATTGGAACCCAACTTGTGTCCAGACGGCTTAGCTACTGAAATAATACATAAACATTTTGGATGACTGTTTGGAATCAGCGACTTCAGTTTGCATTTATCTTAATACTGACAGGATATTATTCATCAGTGTTGTTGCCCACCTGATTCCATAGTTGTAATCCAATGACAATTGACAATTAGGTACTGTACTTCAGTAGCAACAAACTATATGGAACATATGCATCAGGAGCTTAATATTTCCTACTGGAGCTGTGTCATTTTCAGAAAAATTGGAATATTTTTTGGTTTGGTATCCAAAAAAAGGATAGTGGAAGACATTTTAATTCCCAATGTACTGTATAATGGAGGCTCTATAATATAATGGGGCTTGTTTGTGAACAAAACTATTGTTTATTATTTTAAAAGGATTTTTACAGGGGAAAAATACAAAGGAATATTAATCTGTGTTGTTATCAAAATAAAATAAAATAATAATAATAACAATAATAATAATAAAACTAATGTAATTTCTGTCAGATTTCTAAAATAATTTCTGTATATTTTCATCATTTTTAAAAATGGCATCTTTTAGTTTTTTAATGATGTTAAATTTCCAATAATGTGGTGACCTGTTCCTTGTTTGCTTTGAAATCATGACAGCACTTTTGCTTAGTTGTTTTTTTTTTTAAACCATGGTGCAGTTAGTCATAGTTGTCATAACCATAATTTTAGCAACATGTGCAGCTTCAGAAACAGCCTTAAAAGGGCAGCTTTTGACCTTTTGCGTTGAGAGTTCTGCCTGGCGGGTTTCAGATCCTTGTTTAGAGGCCTGTGGATTCCCCCTGACTGCTACATGCCCTTCTGCTCTTTTCTTGATTCCCTGCCCCCGCATTACCTCTTTAGGGCACTGAAAGATGCACCAAATACCCATGATTGTATTGGCTTGTGTATAAACAGTACTCTCACTCTCTCTCTCTCTCTCTCTCTCTCTCTCTCTCTCTCTCTCTCTCTCTTTCTCTCTCTCTCTCTTTCCTCCCTCTTTTCTGCCTGTGCTTTTTGGAATCTCTCCCCAGAGAAAACATTTTGAAAATCATCTCTTTGATAATTTTTCCCCCTGCAGACCCTAACACTGCAACTTTCATCCTCCTTTTTCTGTGATAGGATACTTCCTGTGAATAACCTGAAAGAAGTGAAAAATAGATTCTGTGTGCTACAAACAAAAGTGAAACTGATATGTCTGATTTGAGTCTATCAGGGAAGTAAAGCTCTGCTTCAGTTAATATGAAAAGGGAACATAGAAAATTTGTGGACTTATGCCAAGTCAATAAAAATGTCAGCGCTTTAAGCAGCCTCATCAATTCAGCATTTAGGGAATAGCTCCATACCTCAGTTTTCATCCCTGCATTATTGCTTTAACGGTTACAAATGTCAATTATTTACCATAATTCAGTTTTATCTGTAAAGCAGTAATTGTGGTGGAATATTATGTTAATGTTCTGTTGGGCCTCTTTCATAAAATCCATGAGACCTGCTCACAGAATGTGTTCAAGTCAAATGCTGGATGAAGTGTTCAGATGTTCTCGAGACAATACAGAAGTATAAACAATGAGTAATAAGAAGAGAACTGGTCAGATTCATGTGAAGAGGACATAAGAAGCCAAAAAGTGGGTGGATGGATGGATAGTGATAAAGTGATGAATATGGTATTGCACAACCAGGTTCTCCATTTTTGGCTGTTTTTCTGATTAATACTCCAGTACTTGTACAATAAGGAAGTATAAAAGTAGAGGAAGCTGTTAGAGACAGGTGATGGGTGCTGACGATCTTTTCATGGACCATTAGAAAACATTTACTGCACTCAATATTAATTCACACAAACACACCTCTGGAAACAAACAAAATCGGTCCTTTGCCACATTGCCTGCTTTGATACGATGACAGGAAGTGATTCATCAATGCAATGCTTTTCATACATTTCTTATTCATGTATTTGTACCGCCATTATTTTATTTTTTTCTCTCATTTCTCCTTGGCGGGCTGTTTGATTAGAGTCAGAAGCATAAGTCACTACATTGTTCCAAGTTCATATCTGGTTTCTGGTAAACATCTATTATTCTTCGACTGTTGCTCACATTCAGGCTCACATGAAGGCACCTATTATCACAAACACACACACACACACACACACACACACATACACGTATGCAAAGAGTCTGACATGTTTTGCCTGATCAGTTGAAGGAAGTGAAAGCCCCTCGTGGGCAGCTGTAGCTGTCACTGAGCGCTATGCATCCTGTCACAAGACTTCCAAACCTGGGATGTGAAAGAATTGCAGAGGAAAATGCCGGGAATGTTTCTGAGTGGCACAAAGGCATCAACGGCCCACCGGTGGCCCTGTGAGCTGTCACTTTCAGCAACTGTGGATGGAAGGCCACTGGTCAGGGCAGCGTGCCCAGCAGACGGCAGCCGCCAGCTGGATGAGGTCCTTCATACGAAGGGCCTATTTCCATCTTGATCCCTGACAATAACCGGGAGACAGGACAAGGCCATCAGTCTCCATTATGGGGACAGTGTTTTCTCTCGCATCGGCCCTCTCTGTCGTGTTCTCCTTGGGATCTAAAGGAGACGCTGTCTCATACATCATTTTCCTCACAAAGCTTGAAAGCCCCCTGTAGTGGCAAGATGGCTCCTTCCTGCCCACAAACCCCTCCCTGCAACATCGGTCCACCTTGACAGGGGAAGCTTCTGCTGACAAGGGGGAAATTAGCATAGCAATGTGGACCTCCTTAGGTCTGACGGGGATGGACATTGTAAATGACACTGCAGCCCAGACCACATCCAACAACAGTACTTACATCCAGTCATACTTCATACAACCAAACAGTATTCAGAAATTACATAAAAATGGTGAAAAATCTTGACAGATGTTTGGAGATCATTGATTTCTTCAGCTGTTGTTTTTGCTGTGATCACATTCTCTTAGTACTTCTGGAGAGCACTGTATCTCTCATTCGTGAACCAGTATTAATAACTGCTGTGGTTCTGCTCGGCGGATTGATTCGATAACATGTCTGTCTTCATCTAAGAATGATTGGTCCATATTGATTTTGGGCAAGACATTCACCAAGACTCATTTCTCTCACGATACTACTGTCAACTCTGTGGTGCACTAAGTGATAAGGGGAAAAAAACCTATTACACCATCATCAACTGGCAGAACATCAGCCCTCATTCTTTCTAATTCAGGTCTGTGTAAGACCTGTTCCAGTTCAGAGACCAAGCATGAAAGATTGTAAGATTTTCAGCGAGTGATAGATAGCAGGTCGCGCTTGCTGTCAGCACCTGTTGCTTAAAGTATGCTGTCTTTTATAACTTCACCCTCCATAAACATGTCGAAGATCTGGTAGGCATCCAGTTTTCTTTGACCCTGTCCACGTCTAGTTTGATTCAGAAGAGTTCTGGAGGGATCCGTTTTGTGCAAATTGGTTCTAGGAAACAGCAGAATAGATTCTAAGAATGCTCTTAATATCGGTGAGTCCAGAGAAGTAATTCCGGACTTGAATGGAACGCCCGGTAGACGAAAAGCAGTGCAGTCATTGGAGGGTGTCATAGCATTGGTGGCAAGTGTTGTGTCCTACTGGCCGGTAACTTTGAATAAATGAACAGAAGAAACAGAGAAGAGAAAGAAAAGACTGCTAAAATGTGCAAAGCAGCATTTGCTATTGTGCAAAAACAGCACATAAACCACATGACCAAAAATATGTGGACACCTGACTACCAAACCCCTTTGTGGCTCTTGGATCAAAAATGTAATCTAAACACTAGTAACAGTATTATAGAGTAATGTATCTACTCTAGAAACCACCTTGGGTCTAACAGAGGTTCAAATATGTCCATCACAATTCATAAGATCTACTCATAACACAGCTTATAAGATAGCGTACCTCAGCATATTGATTCGATCAACTACACCCTGGACAGCTCGCCATGCCATCGCAGGGCAGAAACATGCTAATGGCCTACTCTTTAAGGATGACAGCAATAATTCTTTTACCCCTCACCACAGACAGTGAGAGACATGGTTGGCCTTTAATAACACAGTTGGCAGCGTTGGGGAGACAGCAGTGGGGCTTGAACCTCCGGATCAACGGATCAGTATGCCAGCACCCTACCACCAAGCCACCACTGCCCCGGACTGTAGACTGTAGACATACAATTCTACACACAGCATGTTGTATTATGTATACACATATACAGTACATCCACTGTCAAGAATACGATTAGACTGTAAAAAAATGCTACCCATTTCTAAACTATTTGTGTATAATTGAATGTGAATCAGTGGAAATGCAAAGTCAAATTCAGAAGCATAAAACCATACAACTATTTGATGTCAAATCCACTGGGGGGAAAATTCTCTCTTTAAAGTCTGAGACATTTTTTTTTGTCTGTTTTCATCATTAAACTTAAATTAAAAGACGTTTGAAGGAAGTGAGCATTAAGTGACCCAGATTTCTTTAATGCTGATATACTGTAAGACTGTAGGGAAATTATTCAGAGAAAGCAGTAGTCATTTTATTGCACTGTGTACCTTTTAAATAAACATAATTCCATGTAAACCAGTTTGGGTCAAAAACACGCTTTTTAAATTCTGTGATCCCCTGTCCTGATTTATGAGGAACTGTTGACGTAAACTGTACGCAGATGTAGCATGTGAAACTGATACTTATTCATAATGTACTCGAATCACATAGAAATACACAGCAGCTATTTTTGCAAAGAACAAATATTTTCATTGGATTTTTCCTTTTTAGCAATGCTGATATTTGATTCGGCACAATGCCATCTCATACATTTTTATAATCCTTGATACTTTGGACTGACGAAGGGATCCCTCGTGGAGTCATTTTTTAAAGGGAAAATAGTTGCAGCATGAAAAACAGTATGAATAAACTAACAATCCCATCAGACCAGCAATACAAAAGGGACATTTATTATGAGATGTATGAGTTCTTGGTCTTATTGCCCTCTATGGAGATTGCTTAGACAGGAAGAATCACTTCACTCATTCACGCTCCTTAGCTGGAATTTTCGGCGCAGTATGAACTCCAGTCTACTCTGACTCCTGCGCTATGTAAGTCATGCACATTTTAAGCATCAGAGAATAATGTTGCCTTTATCCGGACTGGACGTTAGTTGTGGAGAGTGATTATCTGGCTTGGAAAAGCTTGTTTATTGTCAACCAGTGGACACATGCTGGTTTCAGATGTCTCTGATAACAATGGAAGGGACTGTAAGAGAAATGCTGTATACATAACTTACAGCTACAATACATAATGAAATAATGTTTATTAAGTTTTATGCTCGGGGTAAATCAACTGAGGTCCATGATGGCATCTCACATTTATCTACTGCAATATTATAGTAAATATACAGTATATAGACATTTTAAATGCTTTATAAAACATGTTGAACCAGAAATGTGCAGTATGAAATAGACGGATGTACCTTAAACACAGACCCGCTAATAGTAAGTTTAATTACAGAGTGCTGTTGGATTCTTAATTCTGATTGGTCAACAGGTGTTAATTCACAGATTTATATTATACAGATTTTCTTTTACCATTCATAAATAATTTTTTATTCTGTTAATGTTTTAAAAGTTGAAGCCATGATTACAGAAAGAATCAGTAGAAGCATTGCCAAACATATTCTATAAAATAATTTTAATTTGTTTGGATGTTGCTTTCAAAATCGGCTGCCCAGTGGCATAGTGGTTAGCACGTCTGCCTCACAGCAGGAAAGTCCTGGGTTCGAGTTCCAGCATCGACATTTCTGTATGGAGTTTGCATGTACTTCTTGAGTTTGCGTGGACTTGATGTGGGTACTCTGGTTTCCTTACTCATTCCAAAGACATGCAGATTAGGCTAATTGGCTGTTTCAAAATTACCCCTAGGTTTGAGTGTGAGGGTGAATGGTTGTGTTTGTTTTGGCTTTGCGATGGTCTGGCGAGCTGTTCAGAGTTTATCCCACCTTCGCCCAGTGTCGGCTGGGATGAGAACCAGCCTCCCCTTGACCCTAGTGGGATTAAGCAGTTCAGAAAATTAATGATGCTAAGTTTTCAAAGACTGTCTTAACGTATATACCAGGATGTAAACACAGGTCAAGTTCCTGCTAAACAGCAAACAGCCAATCAGCACTGCGATGAATACCAGCTAATCAGCATCACCACCAATTGACAAATGTACAAGTCATACAAAATCAAATTGATTGTTTTCTTAAGTAACATTAAACTCATAGGTATCATTTCTTATAGCAAAGTGAATATTATAGTGGATGCACCACATAAACCAATCAAAGAATCTGTAAGCAGTTATTTATCTGTCCAGGGTGTACTCTGCCCTCGCCCAGAGTCAGCTGACATGGGCAGGAACAAACATCGATCAACAAACAACTCAACATTGCCGCAGAAGAGCACGTCAGACAGTGAATCACATTCCTGTGAGATTTTATGGAGGATCATGCAAGTTAACTTTCAGAGATGCCAATATGTCAACGCCCACAAACAGCATAAAATAAAAAAGTATATCTCTGTATACCATTGTAAATGGCAATAAAATTATATTAATATTTATTAATGTTTATATGTATACTTTATCTTCAAAAACATGTAAAAATATAAAATAAGCATTAAGTTTGAGTTTTGACATGCTGAGGTTGCCAGGATTTTTTGTTTCTTGGTGAAATGGTTGTAACAAGCTGAATTTTGTCTTATTAACTTAAAAGGAGAGATCTCTTAACGTCTATGCAGCCTTCTAGGAAAGCTCTCATATTGTTGTTTGAATAAAAAAATTACAACCTATTAAAAACACTGTGTAAAAAGTGCAGTGCAACCCACAAGAGACCATTTGAGCTCCTAATTCTTAAAAACATCTGGATAATGTTCTGATTTATAATAAATAATTGTAAAACTCACCATAGAAGAACCTTAAGCTAATGGAAGATGAAAATTCTGTGTCTGTTCAGGGAACTATAATGCAACTAAAAATGGATTAAAAGTGTGATGTTGTTCTTTAGTTAAATAAAAAAAAAAACACACACACACATTATTTTAGAAATTTCTGGACTGGGATGTGCTGTTACTGGAAAATAATCAACTCTGAAGTGGTAACAATAACTCACTTTGAGCTTTAACACACCACCTCGTTTTTTGATTATTCTCCTATTAAACTACGCCTCGTTGTTTTATTCCTTACATAATATGTGAACAACAATTGACACACTGGTAAAACACCCACACACCATCTTTTGGATAATTAAACACTACCAAATGATGGATTTAATCTGACCTTTGGGCAAATATAAAGAGGAACATCTAATACTGAGTGGTAAGCTGTTCTAATTAAAATAAAGGTAGCTTTTGCCTTGATTGCCTTTGAGCATCACAGCTTACCTTTGAGATTGATCTGATGCCGCCTCAATAATGGAGATGCGGAACATGGCACATTCAGACTCTATGTCCTTCATTGGGATGTGGATGTAGCTCTGCCCGAGGTGAGTGTTGAAGGCCCTTCTTACAGGAGACTCCGCCAAATATTCCCAGGAGACCCTAATTACACACTTGGATCTCTCGGGTCTGGAGGGTGGCTTCCCCACCATCAGAGCCAGCTTACTACCAGATGGTGATCGATTAACAGCTCAGCTCCTCTCTTCACCCGAGTGTCCAAAACATGCATCTGCATGTCCAATGACACGACTACAATGTCGATCATCAAACTACGGCCTAGGGTGTCCTGGTGCCAAGTGCAATTATGGACACCCTTATGTTCTAACATGGTGTTCGTGATGGACAAACCATGATGAGCACAAAAGTCCAACAACAAAACACAGATCGGGTTTAGATCAGAGAGGCCATACCTACCACTCACACCCTTCCAGGTCACCCTGTCAGTGCCCACATTAATGTGGAAGTCTCCCAAGACAGCAAGAGAGTCCCCAGGGGGGCACCCTGTAGCACACCCCCTAGGGGCTCCATGAAGGGTGGGTATCCTGAACTGTTATTTGGTGCATAAGCACAAACAGCAGTCAGGACCTGGAGGCAGAGGGAGGCTCCCTCTTCATCAACCGGGGAGAGCCCCAACATGTGGGCACCAAGACAGGGGGCAACAAGGATGCCCACACCAACTCGACGCCTCTCCCCATGAGCAACTCCAGAATGAAACAAGGTCCAGCCGCTCTCTAGTCAGGTGGTTCCAGAGCCCAAGTTATGTGTTGAGGTGAGCCAGAGTATGTCTAGCTGGTATCCCTGCAACCGTGCGCACCACCTCAGGCTCCTGCTCTGCTAGAGAAGTGACATTCCATGTCCCAAAAGCCAGAATCAGTAGCTGAGGATCGGT